>APFE030776212.1:0-10282 GCA_000404065.3 Pinus taeda
ATTATTAGTATTAATTATAAGATAATTAATATATCAAAAGACATATATATTTAGATATTTACATCATTTTATAGTGAAAATATTTAATTTTGTAAATATGCTTTGTTATAATAATTACTTTAAAATAAGATTTAATTAAAAGAGTAGAAATGGCTTAATTATTTTTTAAATAAATCTCATTATTATGTCAATGTTGTTAGGCAATGATATTTAGTTTTTATGTTGCAGTATTGTACTCGCACACTTCTTTAGTTACTCTGACCAAATGTCAACATTGTCATGCAACTCCTACACCTTTGTTTCCCACTAGTTCATCCCATAAAACTACCACCCAAATTCTTGTTGAGTTATATCATCCGCGGCCCTTTCACTAGAACCACTATAACACCAACCATCTGCATGCCCCGACTGTGCACCTCGAATGACCTGTTGTAGTGGCTTGCACGTTTACTCAGCCCATGACACTATTGTGTTTGTCGGTCGTGTGACACCCAACCACCCAAATGATCTTACCTACACTATCGTTCAACTCGCCTGTTGTGTTGTTATGTACTGTAGTTTTCTAGCCCTACGCTAAGTCAAACTGTAACTCGTCCGAACGTTGTGGAAACCCCAAACTTCCTACGCTAAACTTACCATAGGCCCTCGTCCAACTGCCTCGCCCTGGCCACTCGTTTGCATCCTTGTTTGCTGTCGAGATCACACTTTTTTTTGTATGCTTGTTTTTCGATTGATGTTTTTCCTCCACATGGCCTCCCATATATATATATAATATAATATATATATATTATATATATATTATATATATTCCTCTGTGGGATGGCCACTGCACCTCAACCGATGCGTTCTTTGGTTTTCCCATGGGTCAGCTTGCCCATGTAATATGTAGTCAAGTTGTTCCACCTTGTGACATGCTCATTCAACCAAGGTGTCATTTGGGTTGGCCGTGGGTCGGCTTTCTCATGCTGCCCACCAACTCGCCCAACCACTCACGACTCAATTTTCCCATCGCTACTCGTTACACCTCTTCCCAACTCGTCACAAGGTCCGATAGGATGCTCGCCCGTCTTGGGCACCCAAATCGTGTCGCCTATATCATCGCTATGCTTGGTCACACTTTGCAATGGGTCGATGTTTTCCCAACACAGTGTGTTTGCTATGATGAGCTCACCCATCAGTCACACTTAACCACCCGCTACACCCATGCACGCTTTTACCGAATAATGGGGTCGCACATAACTAAACGTCCACCTCCAAGTCACCTTTAACCAAATGCTTCCACCTGATTCGCCTTTAACCGAACATAGGTTCCCGTCACGCATCTTGGGCACACACATACACCTTTAACCGAGGTCGTTAGTTTTTTGAATCTCTTGGGCACTTGCCAGCTCGAAGCCCCAACATCCTCGTCCACTCTAAAAATGTTTTCTTCCTCGACAACACCATCTCAACAACCTCCATCACTAAGACAATTTTCTCCATATATCAACATCTAGATAGCTCTTACCATGACCTGATCCACGCCCAAATCCTATTGTAACTCTGGAAGAACATCATGTGTTGGATCCCCCTATGATGATGATTAGTTGGGTAGCTAATCCAACTGTAGCATCTCCTCCATAAGAACGCATGCATCTCATCTCATCGTGGTTATCATCGCAGCTTGTTGTCAATCACATCTATCTTGCCCCAGGGGTCTACTCATAATGTCAAATAAGACTCACTGCCATGAGCAGGAGACAATGAGCCGCATCCCCATTCTAGTCTAGAAAGAGGGAGGGGATGGGAAATTTGAAGGCTTTCCATCCTCCTTCTATAACAACTCAATCCATCTCTCAGGATCCTCCTCTTCCAATATTTGCATGTATGCTTCCCGACTCTCCTCCTGATGAGTATATGGTTTCACATCTTTTCTATCCTCCGTTGCTTCTAGTATGCTTATCAAATCTATAACATTATCAGACAATGTCATTATAATCTTTGCTTTCTCTATGATTTTTTCCTCTGCACAGTTCAAACTCTCATAGATTTCTTCATCTCGCTTGATGTCCTCCACATTCATTGTTGTGAATTTACACCCAATTGTCATAGCTTCCATGGTAGGTACCCCCAATGGTTCATCCTCCCGTCCATCATAAATATACAACTTCTTCATATGTTGCACCATCATAGCTTCATGAATTCTATACTAGTACCCAATATGTACCTCCACATTCTTTGCAATACCAACGACCTTGTCTCGTGGAGAGTTCATGACCTTAAGATGAGCTTGGGTTGGCACAAATTTCAACCCAAATTTTCTTGCAGCCTCCTCTCTACTGAGGTTATGGGTTGCACTATTGTCCACCATGGTGAGCAATGTTCCTTTCCCAACCTTCATGTCCACATATGCAATTTGTTCCTCTCAGGATCACGCCTTGGGATATCCTCCATTTCTTCTGCAGCACCCGACATCTGCATCATCCCAATTGTTATTTATTCCTTCTTCTTTCTATCAAATTTTATGACAGCTGCCATAGTCAATCTTGAAGGACAATTCTTCACCGTATGCTCTTCTCCACACAACCAAGAATTAAAAGGATTCTTTGCCTTCGATTTTCCACATACTCTCGCATGATCCTCCTTTGTAGTCTTTTCCTTCGGTTTATCGAACTTCTTCTTCTTCTCTTTGGTCCCTTCATCGTAATGGTCCACGAGCCTATTAACTGCAACAAATGCCTCCCCAAGTGCTTTTATCTTTTTCCTCTTCACCTCAATGTGTGCCCAAGGTTTCAATCTAATAATGAAGTTGAACACCTTGTCTTTCTCTACCATATTAGGTAGTTCAAAGACCACACTTGAAAATTTTAGTTGATATGCCTACAGACTCCCTATTTTGTTAATGTACTTGATATTTGTCCTTGAATCCCAAGTCTCATCTTGTGGACTAAAGTGACTTTGCTACGCTTCCTTTATTTATTCCGAAGTAGAGATGTACTTAGCATCACCATGAGTAATTTGATATTCTTTTCTTCTCCACCACATCTTCGCATTCTTTGTAAGGAATTGAGAAGCCACCTTCACCTTAGCCTCTTCATTAGAAAGTCCCAAGAATTCAAAGTATTTCTCCATAACCCATAGACAATTGTCAAGTGTCTTCGGGCTTCTCACCCCATTATAAGAATTAGGTTCCTGGACTTTGATGTGGCCAACTTTTCCAATTGAAACCTGCCTAATAACCTTCTTCAAGATGGAAATATCATTGAGAGCCTCATCAAGGCTCTTTTGCAGCTTTGTGATCTCCTCTAATCGTTGATCCTTCACAGCTTCAAAGTTCTTGGCTTCACCTGCAGTTTTCCCATACTTCCATTTTAGATACTCATATCATACCTTGAGGTTCTCATGGTTCTCTTCCTTCTTCGTGAACTTATCTCTAAGTTTAGCATTCTTAGATTCTAATGCACTCATCTTTGAAGTTATTTCGTCCATATGATCCAAGGTCTTCTTCATTAAAATTATCTTGCCTACTACATGTGATTCCTCCATATTTTCCACCATCATCTTTTCCATTGAACATGTCACGACCATACACTTTCACGTTCAGCTTGACCCTGACCTGTTGGCTTGCCCCTACAAAATTCCCTAATGTTGCACTGCAACCAACTACACAATGTCCAACTTCAATACCAACGGTAATCCCTGCTTGTTGTATTCCCACTTCTTCTTGTTAAAGCCCCTTTCTACAAAAATAGGATCTGATACCAACTATCATGCCCCTAAGTTAGTGGTGTCTTCCAACCAACATATACGCAGGTGCAACATTGCCGGACTTTTTCTTTTCACGAATACTTGTGTTCACAAACTACGCCTATCCAACACTTAAGCAATTTTTCACTAAGTGTTTATGATGCAACAGAAATAATTCATTTATATTTCATCAATTACTATTTCATATGCAACAGAAACAAATATAACAATAGTGTACACACATATCACATGTGAGAGGGTCAGCTCCTAAATACAAGTCTGCCCAATAATATAATTATGCAAAATACCAATTTTATAATTTTTACAATCTTCATATAGTCCGTGCACGTTTTTCCTGAATGTTGCCTTCGTGAAGACCTGCCCACGAGTTACATTCAGTCACACACTTGCGTTGTTACTCTGCATGAATGCCAACGTTGTTTAGGAGATCATCAAGAGCTAGAATAGGAAATTTGTCTTTGACAGTGAGCTTGTTGAGGGCCCGAAAAGTCCAGACACATGCGTCATTCTCCATCTTTCCTGAGCACCATGACCACTGGGGATTAATGAGGAATCATGTTGGGATGAATAACATCGGATTTGAGGATTTCCTTCATGATTTTTTCAGTATGGGTGCACATTAGGAGGTTGAGTCCTCAGGACGAAAGGGATGCTATGATCATGTTCACCCCAAGTAGGTGGAAGCTATTTATATTTTTCAAATACCTACTGGTGGTGGTCCAAGGCCTGTTGCATCTCAGGATGAATACGAGGAGTAGTGGATTCAATGGTCTGGATGGAATTGAATTGGGTGAAAATGTCGTGATGGCCCTTTTTCAAAAGCTTCTCCATTCAATGCAAACTAATTATATTAGCAGCACCTACCTGAAGTCCTCATAAAGTATGAATATGGTCATTCTGCTTAAAGCTCATATATAATTCCTGGAAATCCATTGCGATCAGGCCCAATGTGCACAAATATTAATCACCCAAGATAATGTCACAACCACCCATTTCAATAGTAAAGAAGTGGGTCTTTAGGTGGTAGTCACCCATCTGAAGCTTAATATGTTCACAACGGCCTTCACATTTCATGGTCCCCCCATTAGAAATAAGGACTCAGAAATTGTATATTTCCCTCACAAAGAAATCAACGACTTCTACAACTCGCTTATGGATAATGTTATCAGTGCTACCACTATCAATCAATACCATGACGAGTCGATGTTTAATAAATCCTCGAATTTTTAGAGTTTGAGGTGAATAAATTTCAGCCAAAGCATGTAGTGATATAACAGGCTCATTGATTGTGGCTGTGAGATCATTATCGGTTTGGGTTTCACCAACTTCTCCCTTGGGCACCTCAAGCGATGGAGCTTCCTCATGTGAACTGTTATCAATAGCATCAATTTGAAAGAATTTGGGTTCCTTGCGTTGATGTCTGGGAGAGTACTTGCCATCATAGTAGTAGCATAGTCCTTGTTTTCTTCTTTCGGCCATTTCTACTATGACACCTTTTGAACTTTAAGTGTTTGGGTGGGAACCTGAGTTGGGATGGTATTCGCCTTGGCGACAAAATTTAGATGATTGGACTAGGCAATTAATGTTATTTCCACTTCTAAGGCCTTTTTACAAGTGTCCATCCAAGTAGTTGGGTGGTGCCTCCAGACATGGGCTTGGATGGCTTATTTTAGGTGACTGATGAAACACTCTAAGTAGAAGTCATCTGCTAGACCATCAATTCTGATGGCCAATTTCTTAAAGGCTGCAATGTAGTCATCTACTAAGCCTGTTTTCCCAAGTTTAGTGAGATGACCCAAAAAATTAGATTCATGGTCAAAGCGATCACAGATGGCTTTTGAGAACATGTGCCAAGTCAACTTCCACGGACAACATTTCTGATGCCACTACTACCAGTGCCATCTCTCCTGGTCCAAATAAAGGGCTCCCACTTGTAGTTTATTTTGATCTTCCGAGATGTCATTAAGGGAGAAATATTGTTCCATTCGTGCTACCCATACTGCAGGATTACAACCATCAAATTTGTACATGTCCAACTTTGGTGTCCTGTGGTGGGAAGAGCAGTGATTTCCATGGAAGTGAATGTCATGGTCGGAATTTCCTTCTATGTGTGCATCAACACTAGGCTCCTCCGTATGAGGTGAGATTAGAAGGTATGATATACGTGAGAGATATTTGAGAACTGTGTCATCGAATGTTTCGAATTTTTCTTCAATGTTGTTGACCCTCTCAAGCCTTTTCCACAACAACAACTTAAGATCGAGTACCCTACATATACCAATCCAGTACAAATGTTTTTGAGCTTAATTAGGAGTAGTATGATTGAAAAGAGGCAAGCTCGTGATTCTAATGATATGGATCACTTGAGGTTCCGTCAGGAAAATTTTGGGACCGTAAAAAAAATTTGGGGCTTACAAATCAATGGTACCACTGCGACCAGTTTTTCATCCTCAATATTATGGGCTAAGTCTCTTGTATATGCCCAGGGAATGATATCTAACTCATTTTTTTCTTACTCCAAAAGGAGTTTTACTCCCTGCTGAATAATACTGCAGTGGTCAAGTTCCAGGAAACTTGATCTTGTCCAATGTCCTGCAAAAATTGAGCCTGTAAGATAATATAAGTGAGCCTCACTACACAAAGAGCCTGATTGACACTATGAAAAACCCAACTCCTAAATGTGAGTTGCACGATGGCGGAAAAAACCCAACTGTTGGATCTGATTTGTATGGCAGTGGAAAAACCCCAACTGCTGGATCTCATTTCTATTGCGGTGACAGAACTCCAACTGTTGGATCTGATCTCGAAGATAAGCTACAAGGCGATCTTTAGCTAGTAGAGGTAATTATGGTCACAAAGGAGTGTCAGGTGCTACAGATCACAATATACAAAAGGGTCCAACAATAGTGCTTAGCCCAATATTTCAAGGCACAAACTAAGGAGGATCGACCATACCCTTAACTGTACTACCCGAATACCCTATCATACGCGCGAGTAATCTCCCCCAGTGTTGTTCTCAGTGTACTGTAGCAGCAAGACGGTTGACAACTTATCTAATTCTAGGTTTCAGGTGAGTATAGGGGGATTTTGATATACCCAAAGGTACGTGGAAGTACATTCCATGCACAGTTCTATCTAGAGCACTACTACTCAAAGGGGTACCCACAGGGGTTACAAGGGAGTCCAACAATTGTGACCACCTCTTGTATTTCCTGTGTGCATGTCTCCCTAAATATGCAGGCTTAGGAAGTCAATGACAAATCTCATGGTTTAAAGACGTCAGAACACTTCTCTTGCCTAAAAATATTTTATGAAAATTGAAGGTACAACTGACCCTGGAAAGTTCCCCGATACCATTTTTTATTCTCTTGATGTGCGGGAAATACCATAATACCATAAATGCGAATAAATATAGCCCAAAACATAGAATGAAATGAGAAAAATTGCAAAATATTTTATTGTTCATAAATAGATTCAATGTTCACTTGCCTCTTCAAGGGGGCAACCTCCAGCAGAGCAGAGCTCGATTACAATAAGACTTGATGATATTTCCCTTACTAACTAAGACTATTTATAGCTAAATGACATCCTAAACCCTAACTACTAGTGGTCCCTTTCATTATGACATGTGATAAAATTTAAATCTTAGTGCAACCAAATATATTAAATAGTTGTATATTACCTATTATATATATATATATATATATCTATAATATATATATATATTTCAAATTATCAGAATAATAATATTAAAATTAAATATAAATAATAATTTTATTTTAAAATAATTATTAGTATTAATTATAAGATAATTAATATATCAAAAGACATAATTATTTAGATAATTTACATCATTTTATAGTATGAAAATTTTAATTTTGTAAATATGCTTTGTTATAATAATTACTTTAAAATAAGATTTAATTAAAAGAGTAGAAATGACTTAATTATTTTTTAAATAAATCTCATTATTATGTCAATGTTGTTAGGCAATGATATTTAGTTTTTATGTTGCAGTATTGTACTCGCACACTTCTTTAGTTACTCTGACCAAATGTCAACATTGTCACGCAACTCCTACACCTTTGTTTCCCACTAGTTCATCCCATCAAACTACCACCCAAATTCTTGTTGAGTTATATCATCCGCGGCCCTTTCACTGGAACCACTATAACACCAACCATCTGCATGGCCCGACTGTGCACCTTGAATGACCTGTTGTAGCGGCTTGCACGTTTACTCAGCCCATGACACTATTGTGTTTGTCGGTCGTGTCACACCCAACCACCCAAATGATCTTACCTACACTATCGTTCAACTCGCCTGTTGTGTTGTTATGTATTGTAGTTTTCTGGCCCTACGCTAAGTCAAACTGTAACTCGTCCGAACGTTGTGGAAACCCCAAACTTCCTACGCTAAACTTACCATAGGCCCTTGTCCAACTGCCTCGCCCTGGCCACTCGTTTGCATCCTTGTTTGCTGTCGAGATCACACTTTTTTTTGTATGCTTGTTTTTCGATTGATGTTTTTCCTCCACATGGCCTCCCATATATATATATATAAATATAATATATATATAATATATATATATATAATATATATATATATATTATAATATATATATATATATTATAATATATATATAATATATATATATATTCATTATATATATATATTATATATATATATATAATATCCTCTGTGGGATGGCCACTACACCTCAACCGATGCGTTCTTTGGTTTTCCCATGGGTCAGCTTGCCCATGTAATATGTAGTCAAGTTGTTCCACCTTGTGACATGCTCATTCAACCAAGGTGTCATTTGGGCTGGCCGTGGGTCGGCTTTCTCATGCTGCCCACCAACTCGCCCAACCACTCACGACTCAATTTTCCCATCGCTACTCGTTACACCTCTTCCCAACTCGTCACAAGGTCCGACAGGATGCTCGCCCGTCTTGGGCACCCAAATCGTGTCGCCTATATCATCGCTATGCTTGGTCACACTTTGCAATGGGTCGATGTTTTCCCAACACAGTGTGTTTGCTATGATGAGCTCACCCATCAGTCACACTTAACCACTCGCTACACCCATGCACGCTTTTACCGAATAATGGGGTCGCACATAACTAAACGTCCACCTCCAAGTCACCTTTAACCAAATGCTTCCACCTGATTTGCCTTTAACCGAACATAGGTTCCCGTCACGCATCTTGGGCACACACATACGCCTTTAACCAAGGTCGTTAGTTTTTTGAATCTCTTGGGCACTTGCCAGCTCGAAGCCCCAACATCCTCGTCCACTCTAAAAATGTTTTCTTCCTCGACAACACCATCTCAACAACCTCCATCACTAAGACAATTTTCTCCATATATCAACATCTAGATAGCTCTTACCATGACCTGATCCACGCCCAAATCCTATTGTAACTCTGGAAGAACATCATGTGTTGGATCCCCCTATGATGATGATTAGTTGGGTAGCTAATCCAACTGTAGCATCTCCTCCATAAGAACGCATGCATCTCATCTCATCGTGGCTATCATCGCAGCTTGTTGTCAATCACATCTATCTCGCCCCAGGGGTCTACTCATTATGTCAAATAAGACTCACTACCATGAGCAGGAGACAATGAGCCGCATCCCCATTCTAGTCTAGAAAGAGGGAGGGGATGGGAAATTTGAAGGCTTTCCATCCTCCTTCTATAACAACTCAATCCATCTCTCAGGATCCTCCTCTTCCAATATTTGCATGTATGCTTCCCGACTCTCCTCCTGATGAGTATATGGTTTCACATCTTTTCTATCCTCCGCTGCTTCTAGTATGCTTATCAAATCTATAACATTATCAGACAATGTCATTATAATCTTTGCTTGCTCTATGATTTTTTCCTCTGCACAGTTCAAACTCTCATAGATTTCTTCATCTCGCTTGATGTCCTCCACATTCATTGTTGTGAATTTACATCCAATTGTCATAGCTTCCATGGTAGGTACCCCCAATGGTTCATCCTCCCGTCCATCATAAATATACAACTTCTTCATATGTTGCACCATCATAGCTTCATGAATTCTATACTAGTACCCAATATGTACCTCCACATTCTTTGCAATACCAACGACCTTGTCTTGTGGAGAGTTCATGACCTTAAGATGAGCTTGGGTTGGCACAAATTTCAACCCAAATTTCCTTGCAGCCTCCTCTCTACTGAGGTTATGGGTTGCACTATTGTCCACCATGGTGAGCAATGTTACTTTCCCAACCTTCATGTCCACATATGCAATTTGTTCCTCTCAGGATCACGCCTTGGGATATCCTCCATTTCTTCTGCAGCACCCGACATCTGCATCATCCCAATTGTTCTTTCTTCCTTCTTCTTTCTATCAAATTTTACGACAGCTGCCATAGTCAATCTTGAAGGACAATTCTTCACCGTATGCTCTTCTCCACACAACCAAGAATTAAAAGGATTCTTTGCCTTCGATTTTCCACATACTCTCGCATGATCCTCCTTTTTAGTCTTTTCCTTCGGTTTAT
>APFE030776219.1:10935-21051 GCA_000404065.3 Pinus taeda
ATGTCTTTTTACAGTAAGAGAAATATTCAGCAAAAATCAGCAAGCAAACTTTTACAACTTATCTCAGCCTTGCTGAAAAACTGCCCTGCTGAAACTTCGCTGTTGTTATTCCGCTGCTGATACTCCGCAGCTCACTATCCAGAAATCTCCCTTGCTCCCTTGCTCTCCTTCTCTCAATCTGCTCATGAAAGAATTGAATCGAATGTGATCTTTTCCTCCTTTTCCTCCCTTAATATAACTCCAAATGACTTTTGGGTGATCCAAGTGATTTTTGGGTGATCCCTAAATCCAATGGCTGAAATAGATTTAGATCAATGGCTGAGATTAAATGCACATTTAAATTTCACTTTCTATTTTTTAATTCACCCCACTTTAATAAAGACCCACTTAGTCATTTATTTCCAAAGTCACTTTTCCTTTCTAATTTTTCATTGACTTTATAAAAGTCACTTTTAAATTAGACTTTAACTTTATAAAAATTATAAAGTCACTTTAGGAGAAAAATTAAAATCTTTTGGACACTTTTCCCTAGGCCAAAGATCAAAGCCTAAGGGAACCACCTGTCCTGCGGTACCAAATTTCAACAAAGAAATGTGTCCTCTCATCCTCAACAAATTGTATAAATAGGAGTGACCTATCTCCTCATTTGGACATCACTCACTCATCATTTCTTCTCTCTCCTAATCTGATTCGTTTGGGGATCATGTCTTTCTCTCACATGTGTGGATGAAGGACGAATTTCTGGGACAGATTGCAGACTAAAATTTCAGAGTTTCAGGACAATGTTGACCAACGTTTGATCAAGGCCTTATTGACCAAGTTTGAGTGCGTTTTCTGGGGCAAAATGTTGATCTCCTTAGGCTGCATTTTTGGGCATAGCAATCGAGGTTTTTTGGGCATGTTGACTAGTGTTGACTTCAGGTTGACTTTTGTTTTGACTGCAGAAAATCACAACAGATTTTCTCTCTCATTTGACCAAGTTCGACTAAGCTGTTTTGGGTTGCATTTGACCTCCTCTTCATGCCGAGTTTGACCAAGGAACACTGAGCTACATTGGTGAAGTTTTGTTGTTGTTTTGACCAGCGTTAACTTTATGGTTAGGGCTGAAATTGACTGCAAAATTTGACAGGGTTGATTTGACTGTGTATTGGGCAAGTGAATTTTATTTTTGTACTCTCTGTGTGTGTTGAACTATTTAACAATAACAAGAAGATTTGATCAAAGGGTTTTCCCCACATTGGGGTTTTTCCATGGCATCCGCCAAATTTGGTGTCCTCTTTCTTGGTTTATCTTCTGCATATGTTTTCTTATGTTCTATTTGCATTTACTGTCAATGTAATTAAGTTAATGTGATTGCTACTAGAAATAATTGGAAATTGTCATTGGGCTCCTAAAGGAACATTGAAGTAAATTGTGCTATAAGCATAGAACATACCATTGTTATCTAAAATTAACAACTTCATTATCTGATCTCAAGACTTTGATTTTCCTTCCTTTCATGTCTTCCACTTTTTCCTGGAATTCGTGGAACTTGCTGAAGACTTCATTCTTGGTCTTCATAGAATAGATCCATGTCTTTTGGGAGAAATCATCGACGAATGTTACGTGGTACAAGTAGGCCCCCAAGGAAGTTATAGTCACAGGTCTAGTTACATCTGAATGTACTAGATCCCAGATCCCCTTGGATCTACTATCATTGCTTAGAAAAGAACCTTTGGTATTTTTACCAAGTGCACAACCCTTGCAAATGCGATCGTGCTCAATATGAATCTTTGGAATACTTGTAACAATTTTTTTAATGCTGGAAAATCCTCGTAATGTAAGTGATCAAATCTTTGATGCCATATCTCACATAAACTGATACTATCATGGACCAATGCTTGGCCTTGTTGACCTGTTAGTCTATATAGTCCTCCCTCTCGAACACCAATCACTTTTCCAGATTCTATGCTTGAGTCTTTAGGCCATATGAAAACCTATCCATCCAAGAATGCAACGTTATAGCCTCTATTTTCCAATAAGGAGATAGAGAGCAGATTCTTATTCAATCCCGACACAAATAAATCTTCATTCATGTGTAGAGAGTTTCCAGACTCTAGCTGAAATGAAGCTTTTCCAACTCCTTTTATCACCTACTTTGCATTGTCTCCAAGTTACACTTGTAATGCTGAATCTCATTCTGTCAAATATGTAAGAGCTCCTCGAAAACCAGTCATGTGCCTAGAGGCACCACTATCTACTAACAAAACATCACTCCTATTTGTAATAGTGCTTGAAAGAGTAGAAACAAAGATTTTCTCCTTAGCTCCCTCTGGGTTTAGAATAGCTTCCTTCTGAACTTTGCCTTCCATTGTGAATCTTGGGCAACAGATAACAATTTGTGAAGCATTTGAACACTTGTCTCTTAGGTTGACTTAGTGGATGCTCTTTCAATAAAGGTTCTTGATTGGGAGAACCTTCTCCCCACAAGCTTTGCTTTTTTCTTCCCAGTGCTGCAATCTGTTGCCAGAATTATTGCCTTGGCAGCCTTCACGATATACCTTTGAAAATTGCATTGTTTGGACATCCATGGTTTGAATCCCTATGGTGCAGTTCTTTTTCTTGTTTGTAACTTTCTTTAGAGGCTGTTTTTTTTTGTTTGGAATTGGTTGTCACCTAATCCCAACTCTCTCTGTCTAGGCTCTCTCTAGCTAAAGCCAAGGTGGGTGGACCCTAAGGATGGTTTCTAAAGAAAGCTTTGTTAAACTAACAAGTCTAGGAGATAATTAGTAAGTGGGTTAAAGCATCAACCTTTCAACAAATTGAGATATGTAACTTGAAGCAAGGAAAGGAACAATTTAGCAAGTATAAGTAAACATGAGCATTAACATCAAGATGTGAGTAAACCAATGTAATTCAGCAATAAATATCCTGCAAGGAAATGTAAGTAGACAAGCACCAATAAACTCTTGCAAGGAAAGAAATATATGCTCAAAGTTTCAAACAAATGAAGTACTTGCAATAATAGATGATATTTTCAAGCTACAACAATATAAAATGAAATGGAAGCTGCAAAACAAAGGTCAGTGAATCAAACCAAAACCACAAGAATGATGACACTATTTTGAAAGGAAAGCACTTGAACAAATTGAGAACTTGCAAATAAAAATAACTTGTACTTAACAATAAAATATTGCTCAAAGACAACAATGATGTAAAGCTTCAAACTTCGATCAAAATGAGCATGAGTAAAGTACACGAGAAAATCCAAAGTGCTTGCAAGTAAAAAGGACATAAATGCTTTCTAAATCTATTGCATGTACTTGAAAAGGATTTCTAATAATTCAATAAGATTCTAACTTTCAAATGCATGCAAATAAGAGACTTTCAAAACGTATTGTGGTGCTTGTGTGCCAAATGTGTTCTTGGCTGATTTAATTAATGCCTATTCTAGATTTGACTTCCCCTCAATTTCTCAAAGCTTGGTAAAGAGTGAGGTGAATTGCTAGGATGAGGAGCCACTAGTCCATCGTTAACGAAACCCGCCTAGTTCTTCAAGCAACCCACATGCCTTTGTTCCTACAAGGGGACTAAGCCACACAAGAGAACTGCGAGGTCATACGTTTTAACCTTTATTTAAGACTCAAACTTATCAATTTGAATGAACGTTAGGGAAGTATACTAAGATTTCTATGAACCAAGCTTATGCTTGGAGGTTAATTTTAGAAGTGCAAATGGTGATGCAAAGATGTGTTTTGCAAGTAAAAAATAGTATTCCAAATGTGAAGATTGTAAAATGTTTTATGGAAATATACTCATTCACAATTTAGAAAATAAAATACTTGCGTAAACTAATGAAATGGAACTTAAATGATTTTAAAAGATGGCTGCAAATTTGGTGTTAAAATCAGCAAAATAACACGAAGTATGGAGCAATATTAGCATGTGAAAATGATTATGAATGGAAACTATGAAACAGGCAATGAGAGAAAACATATATCAGCAAAAAAATAAGTTATATCAGCTGCAAAATATGAGTTATATTGGCTGCAAAATCAGATCTAAAATGGCTCCAAAAGGACAATGCAAAGTGAGAAATGGAACTATTCAATTAAACCCAAAGAGTGTGAAATGTTAGATCTATGGCATGCGAGAAATGAAAATAAAATTGCAGAAAATTAAATCTACTTGAGCAAAAAATTCAGATCACACACATGCAATGGATCCTCTTCCAAGATAGAGGGGTGGGATGCCAAGAGGATAATCCTCAAACTCCCTCAAAGAAACTTTTTTATTTTAGTGTTGATTTGGGGTAGCATCAGATATGCTTTAGCCACGAAATTTGGTGGAGAGGTTGGGGCACATGAGATCTTCAATACCTAGAAAGGGTTTGGGCAGATTCTAAACAGATCAGGAGATATTAAAATAATTAATATTTTTAATGGGAGTCCCTAAGTTTTAATAAAAAATATTAATGTGTATTAATATAAATCTGTGTTAGAATGGTCCAAAAGACATGGATCAAGCCAGATCTAATCTTAGCCGTTGATTAGGGACTTAATCTCGGCCGTTGAGATGTCAACAGAAAAAGTATAAGAGGAGGCTTGAGGGGTACTTGGAGAACATACTGAGGGAGACCAGTCAGTTCAATTTCTGGAGCGGGGTTTGTTGAGGAATTGAACCAGTGGTCTGGAAAGCAGTCAAGAGGTAGCATGTACGGAATAAAGAGACGGGAGATCAGCACAGAAAAGGCAGACATAGAACCAGATGAAGCCATGCAAAGATAGTAGAGACTGCGCAGAACCAGAAGGGCCTGCATCATCCACGCAGAGGTTGCAGTGACGCAGAAGCCCAGAGAGGTTGCGCAGAGCCTCAATAGGCTGACACAGAGGGTTTCAGGTTGACGCAGAGGGTTCCAGGCTGTAGCAGAGGTCAGTAGGGCCTATGCTGGGTTTAGGAAAGTGCTGGAAGTTTGTCTATTTGTGGGTAAGCCAGTTTGGCACCCTGTTGTACAAGAAAATTGTTGAATAATAAAATCCTCCCTTGCTGCACTGATTTTCCCACATCGCGTTTTTCCGAGGACATTAGTCCAAAATAACTGTCAATGTGTGCATATTTTTGTTTCTGCACTACGATGTGATATCTGCAGTAGTATTTATTTTAATGTTTGTTGAAGTAATTTCATGAATAACTTATGATGAAATAAGTAGGAAAAGTAAATTAGTTGCTGCACTGATAGAATTTTCATATGGTATTAGAGGAAGTAATCAGAGGCAGAAAGGGAAAATCAATTATGAGTCGAGACCACGATTCAGAGGCATCCACCTCAAGGGACTCACACAGATTTTCAGAAGATTCCCCTAGAGAGATTTCGATTTTTCTATGTTGGCTTCCAGGTTGGAAGAAGAAGGGTGTGCATGACTAGTGCTGCATCATCAGAAGTATGGTATATAGACAGTGGAGCAATGTTGCAGGAAACGTTTCCCCTTCCGGATCAAAAGCCCGATCCGCGGTCCGTATGGATCCATGGAGGATCTACCCTCCGAAACGTGTTTCGGAGAAACCGAAATGCGGATCGGGCATTGGGAAAGATTACTCCAGAGAAAGTCTTCATTGGGAAGACACCTGAAGTCAGTCATTTTAGGATCTGAAGAAAAGAGGAAGAAGCTGGATCAGACTGCAGAAAAGGGGTATCTGACAGGATATAGCGAGAATGCTAAGGCATATAGGATGTATCTTTTAGGAAGCAGGAAGGTAGTAGTACGACGAGATGTAAAGTTCATGGAGGATAGAGCTTTCAGAAGATCTTGTGAAATGCCTTCCAAGGAGCAGTCGAAAGAGGATCTGTTGGTCATGCCTCTTCAACCAACGAAAGTGAAGAATCCTTCCTCAGATCAGGAAGGTTCTTAGGATAAGGAAGAGGAGCAAACAGAAGCACCTGTTGGCAAAGGAAGAACCAACAGGGAGCTTCGTCAGGTTCCACGTGATGCAGAGAACTTCATCGGAGAGCCAAGGAATGGTAAAAGGGAGCGAAAATAGCCAGACAGGTATTAGGCGTTAGTAGCTCAGGATGGAGAGCCTGCCAGCTTCAAGGAGGCAGCTCAGCATCAGGTTTGGCTAGATGCGATGGTGGAGGAGTATAACTGCATAATGGTAAACGATCTCTGGGAAGTGGTGTCAAGGCCTCAAGACAGATCTGTGTTAGGTTCAAGATGGATCTACAAGATCAAATATGCTGCGGATGACAATATTGAAAAATACAAGGCCAGGTTTGTGGCTAAGGGGTATGCTCAAAAGGAAGGGATTGACTATGAGGAAACCTTTGCCCCGGTAGCTAGGCATACATCTATTAGGGCCGTGATATCTCTTGCAGCCTAGATGGGATGGGAGATCCATCAGATGGATGTCAAGACGACATTTCTGAACGGAGTAATAGAAGAAGAAGTATACATTGAACAACCAGAGGGCTTTGAAACTCATGAGAAGAAGTCTCATGTATGCAGATTGAAGAAAGCCTTGTATGGGCTGAAGCAGGCACCAAGAGCGTGGTATGGTCGAATAGATGGCTACTTGCAAAAGATGGGGTTTGTCAAGAGTGATGCGGATCCGAATCTCTACTATCTGGTTGTAGAAAGCGAGCCACTTATCTTAGTATTATATGTGGATGATCTCTTCTTGACAGGATCATCTAGACTCTTTGAAAACTGCAAGAAGAATCAAGCCACAGAGTTCGATATGAAGGATATGGGACGAATGCACTATTTTCTAGGGTTGGAAGTTTGGCAGCAGAAAGGAGAAATCTTCCTTGGGCAGGGAAGGTATGCTGCAGAAATTCTGAAAAGGTTCGGGATGGGAGACTGTAGACCTATGGCTATGCCAATGATCACCAACTGGAAGAAGATTGACGCATCAGAAGACAAGGATGTCGATCCCACCCTATACTGACAGCTCATAGGGTTCTTGATGTATCTAGTCAATACCAGCCCAGATAGTTGCTACGCTGTCAACACCCTCAGTCAGTTCATGGTGGAACCAAAGAGGGCTAACTGGGCAGCAGCCAAGCACGTTCTCAGGTATTTGCAGGGAACAGTTGATTATGGGCTCTTGTACAACAAGGGGAAGGATATCAGATTAAGTGGATTTAATGATGCAGATTGGGTAGGAAGTTTAGTGGATCAGAAAAGTACCTCTAGGTAATGTTTCAACATTGGATCAGGAATAACCTCCTGGTGCAGTAGGAAACAAAAGTCCGTGGCTTTGAGCTCGTATGAGGCAGAATATATGGCAGCAAGCACAACTTTGTGTGAGGCCATATGGCTTAGAAAACTATTGGTAAACCTATTAAGAAGAAATATGGAGGCGACCAGGATCATGTGTGATAATCAGAGTTGCATCAAACTCTCTGAGAATCCAGTATTTCATGATAGGACAAGGCATATTGATATCCGGTGTCACTTTGTCAGAGATTGTGTCCAATGTGGAGCTATACAGTTGAGCTACACTCCTACAGGGAACAAGTGGCAGATATCCTCACCAAGGCCCTTGGAAAGTCAAAATTTGACTACTTCAGGGAAAAGATGGGGATGGTAAAGAACCCCTTTCAGAAGTAGTGTGTTAGCAACACGAATGAAGACGGAGTTGCAGTGCAGATGCAATGTTGGGAGAAAGGACCAACAACAACATAGATGTAGAGGGAGTTGCAGAGTTGGGGGAAAAGACCAACAATAGCACAAATGCAGAGGAAGGTGCAGTGCGGATGCAGTGCTGGGAGAAAGGACTAGCAACAGTGTGGATGCAGAGGGAGCTGTCATACAGATGCAATAGTGGTAGTGGCAGAACCATGGGCAACAGTACAGTGTGCAACAGTGCAGAGGATGTTGGGCAGGGAGGCCTAGCATAAGCACAGGTACCGATGCCGGATAATCAGAGTAATACTTAGTGAGGAGTATTGCTAGAGCACAATCCTTGCTAAGAGGGAATGTTGATTTGGGGTAGCATCAGATGTGCTTTAACCACAAAATTTGGTGGAGAGGTTGGGGCACATGAGATCTCCAATACCCAGAAAGGGTTTGGGCAGATTCTAAACAGATCAGGAGATATTAAAATAATTAATATTTTTAGTGGAGTCCCTAAGTCTAAACTTAGGGAAAATAAAATATTAATGTGTATTAATATGAATCTGTGTTAGAATGGTCCAAAAGACATGGATCAAGTCAGATCTAATCTTAGCTGTTGATTAGGGACTTAATCTCGGCGGTTGAGATGTCAACAGAAAAAGTATAAGAGGAGGCTTGAGGGGCACTTGGAGAACGTACTGAGGGAGATCAGTCAATTCAATTTCTGGAGCGGGTTTGCTGAGAAATTGAACCAGTGGTCTGGAGAGCAATCAGGAGGCAGCAAGTACGGAACAAAGAGATGGGAGATCAGCGCAGAAGCAGCAGACGCAGAACCAGAGGAAGCCACGTAGAGGCAACAGAGATTGCGCAGAACTAGAAGGGCCTATGTCATCCACGCAGAGGTTGCAGGAGTGACGCAGAAGCCCAGAGAGGCTGCGCAGAGCCTTAGTAGGCTAACACAGAGGGTTTTAGGCTGACGCAGAGGGTTTCAGGCTATCGCAGAGGTCAGTAGGGCCTACGCTGGGTTTAGAAAGTGCTGGAAGTTTGTCTATCTGTGGGTAAGCCAGTTTGGCACCCTGTTGTACAAGAAAATTGCTGAATAATAAAATCCTCCCTCGCTGCACCGGTTTTTCCACATTGGGTTTTTCCAGGGATATTAGTCCAAAATAACTGTGTCAATGTGTGCATATTTTTGTTTCTGCATTACGATGTGATATCTGTAGCAGTATTTATTTTAATGTTTGTTGAAGTAATTTCATGAATAACTTATGATGAAATAAGTAGGAAAAGTAAATCAATTGCTGCAGTGATAGAATTTTCACATTTATTAATGTGAAGAAGCCCTCCAATGGAATGAGGACTTGGATTTTTGATGGGAGTTTACAATGAGCTCAAAGAGAAATCACTGCTCAAATAAACTAAATAAACAAAATGGAAGTAACAATTACAAATCCTTTTAGCAAGGTACAATAGGAAACCCCAAATGGGAAACTTCGGTTTCGTCAAAGGGAATAATTTCTCAACCAATGGGTCTTCAAGAGGAAACTCATTGCAATAAAAGATGAGAGAAAGGAAATAGTTTGTAAGAGAAGAGTTTGGACAAGAAAGACTCCAACAATATGTTCTTGATTTTCAAACAATGCTCCTTTAAATGAGACCATCCATTCTTCCTAGCAATCTACACAAGGCAAGAGGGAAACACAAGTTAGTTTGATGACAATTTTCAAAATAGTAATGTACAATATAAAACACATGCATGCAACAAGAGGAGGAAAAGAGACTTCCTCTCTTGCACAAGCTAGGAAAGGCTACACCTTTCCTAAAGCTCTCAAAAGCTAGATAAATTCAATGAAAGCGCATAGTATAGATCAAAGAAAGTTTTTTGAAATTAAATTTTGTGATCTTATCAAGTTAGGGTAAAGGAAACCCTCTTTTTTTATTTCTTTTGATGAGATATTTGAGAGCAACTTGATATGGGTCCTGTTGACTACTGGAGTAGCACCTGATGATTATGTGAAGACTCCATGCCCAAGGATGATCCAGAGGACACTTGTACCATCAGATGTCATCAGTCAACAGAGTTTTTTAACTCTACTTCTATCTTCTCATCATCTTTCTTCTTTGTACCCAGATTCCACACCCTGCGGGGAATTGTAATAAGTGATGCTAGTATGATGATTTTCTTGAATTTGTAACAGGCCTAGAATGTGGGACTCGATCAGCAAACGAGTACACCTTGGAGTGTTTTTTTTATCCGGTTAATTATCCCTTCTTTTCCCTTCTTTTTTCAGAGGCGGATAATTCTCTGGATTTTTTCACTCGTGCACACCCCAAAGCCGAGGTGACGGTTTGAAGATTGAGCCCCTGACACATCTTAGTGTCTAGGGTCGATGTATATTACCATACTAGATCACACAAAAAGTTTCGTGGAATTTGGCTAGGTTTAAGTAGGATTTTTTAATAGTTAAAAATTTCCCACAAAACGGGATTTTTTAATTATTTTTTATGTAAAGGCATAAAT
>APFE030776219.1:21152-31398 GCA_000404065.3 Pinus taeda
CTTAGTGTCTAGAGTCGATGTATATTACCATACTAGATCACACAAAAAGTTTCGTGGAATTTGGCTAGGTCTAAGTAGGATTTTTTAATAGTTAAAAATTTCCCGCAAAACGGGATTTTTAATTATTTTCTATGTAATGGCATAAATAAGTGTCCTTAGGAAATGTCTCGGGCGTATGACTACTCGAAATTCATCCTTAGAGGCCCAACATTATCCTAGAGCCTACTTTGGGGGTCAAAAAATGACTTAGAGTCCCTCAAAAGCTGATTTTTCAAGTGACAGTAGCAAAAATGAAGAAAAAATTCAAAAAAATGAATAATTGGAAAAATTTATAAATTTTTCCAAAGTCAAGATAAGTCAAATTTTGACATGGAAATTATGCAGAGAATCAAGGGTGATGTGGCAAGCAATGTGGGGCCCACCACATAAGGTATAACAGAAAGTCAAAGTGCCAAGCAAGTCAAATGGGCCAACGTTGAGTTCATATGTATGCTTAAAGTTCATTTTTATTTAATGGTATGTATTAAAGTGTAAAGTTAAAGTAGATAAATGGGGAGGGGACCCACTTCTCTTCCTATTTTGAGTACGTATAACTCAAGCAGAAATCAAAAAGCACATGCCAAATCGTATTACACGCTGGCCCACTCAAAGCTCCATGCAGCAAAGGTATATACGCAGTCAAACAACAGTTTAACGTGGGCAGTCATACACAGCAGTTTAAAGGCAGCCAATACACAGCAGTTTGGAAACACGTTGGCAGCCAATACACGCACAGTTAACGGCTATCAATACGCAGCACCTACAACAGTTTGGAAACATGTGGCAAGCAGCCAATACACGCACAGGCTATCCATACATTTAACGCAGATATACGCACAGCAACATGTTCATATTCCTACGCAGTCAAGGAACAGTCCACAAATTTCTCATGTTGACACATCAGTTCAGCTCAGATTTGCAAGGAATACATAGGCCAGCAAGGCTCTATTGACTGCCAACTACAGGATTACAAATAGTCATATCAGCCACTTGTACAAATTCGTTTTTACATTGGGATTGTCACTTGCTACACTTGTCATTGTCTCTTGGCATTGGGATCTCCTCCCATTTCTCTATTTATGGGAGCCTTGGGCTCTTATTGTAGTATCATAGAACGAGCTGTTGGGCTGGCGGAGACTGTGCTGGATTGTGTACTCATCTTTCATATAAATAAATAAAAGTCTTTGGGGTTACTGGCTTCTCTTGTGGTGCACTCTTTGGTTGATGAGGTATACCTGTGTCGTTTGATGTTATTATTCATTTGATCTTACATTTGCTATCTAGTTGTTTTTCTTTGTGCATTTGCCTGAGGGCATTATTGTCTAGGGAGGAGAGATTTGCAGCTATCTCAAATCTCCTTTGGGCTTGGTATATTTTGTACTCTTGTTGTAGCTTGTCATTCTCGGTTGAATGACAAGCTCAACTTGGTCTCTATATGCCAAGTCTCTTTTGCACTAACAATTGGTTTGCAAGCATTTTTGTGTTTTCAAGGGATAGGAACCGCCAGCTCTATTGGAGTGTGAGGACTTTTTCGGTTGGAATAGTCACCTCCAACGATATCAAAGGTCCCACAAGTTGTTCAAGCAAACAATCTCAAAAGACATCAAAAGATTTATTTAAGAGGGGGTTTCCTGAGCCCTTAGCTTATTTTCTATCTTGAAAAATTATCACATATTTTCTTCTTTCATTTGAAAGCATCTGACTTCATTCTAAGCAAAATAAAAAATACAATTAAAAAAAAAAAAAAAAATCATTTCTTAAAGAGCAACGCTTTGAAGGCACTGGTTGTTTATGTGTTTCATGCTTATCTCATGTGTTAATGGCTATTGCTTATATCAGGTTTTGCTTGTAGATCTTAGATAAATAATCTATTTAACTCTAACAATTCTCCTAGAAACTCGCATCTTTTTTTTTTTAGTTTAACTTTTCATTAGGGACCACCCCCCTTAGCTAACCTAGGAGATAGCTCAAACGAAGAGAGTTGGGATTAGTGTGACAGCCCTTTCTCTAAATTCCCTGCCACCAACCACACCTTGTGGGGTTGAAGGCTTTTCTCACTGACTTGTAGGTAGGTGCGGGCGGCAGGGTCAACATACCTCATATTAAACAAACCTACAAGCAACTGTAGGTTTTAAACAGAGACAAAAAGCCATATCTTTAACTGCCCTGAAAGTAAATATGTTATCCAATGTCAAGTGGACATAACAGAAATTTCCCTATCCTATATTTTTGGGCCCCTTTAAAATCCGTCAAATCTAGCATCTAGGATATCTAGGTGTCTCACTGTCTAGAATACTGAAACGGTTTGCAAAGATTATGGAGGTTCATGAATCATGATGGTTTGATCACTGTTAACTTCTCAACATATCTTCAATTGTATCTATGCTTAGCTAAAGGACTTCAAGATGGATCTTGAAGCTTCCCACCACTGTGTATAAGAGATTGTTCCTTCAAAAAATCAAAAACCCATTGTTACATAATCACAATAGCTTGTAGCTTCTTCCTCTCTCCATTATAGGGATATTTGTCCTTAAACGTGACAGGGAGAATAGATTTCAATGACTTTAGATGACTCTATAAGTAGGGATTTCCAAGACACAGACTTCGAGTAATATATATATGCTCGGAACAAGTGTCACAAGGTTGGCTTTCTATGTGATTTCTCAAGCTCAAACTCTGTGTATATATGCTATAGGGTTGTTGCCTTTTCTACATAAGTTCTCGTCCTCTATATCACTTATGTATGTACATAACTACTTGCATTTCTCCTTTAGAAGGATGACAAACTTAATTCGTTCCATAGTTTTCTTAATGCACAGGTCTGTAGAAAAGGTCTCGGCCTTTTTTATGGTGACCAGTGTTAAGTTGTTAACATTGTTAACTTTAGCAGTTGTTCATTGCTAACATTGTTAACATTGTTAACAATGTTAACATTGCTAAACCCGCGGGCCGTTGTTCGTTTGACAAATAACAAATGCAACAAGTTACAGTTCCTGGTAGTGGTGGCTTACTGGTTTACACCGACGCCGGACGGTCTTGGCTCTTGAACGCTGCACACTTCAAAGTTCAGACGACAGCTCACAGCGCCAGACGGCGATAGCTCCAACGAAAATAACCCCGAAAAGACCACGCATAGGGTTTAATAAGTGTTTTTTCCCTAGTACGTATTCAAAACGGTGAAATACGTTAGTGCAACGTATTCTATACACGAAATACGCGTATGCGGAATTTATGACACGAACGAAAACGCAGAATACGTATTCCATTTTTTATGACACGATAAAAATCGTATTCGACACGTATTAGGGCCGTTTTCGTGTCCAATACGTGAAATACGGGACACGGGACCCTAGGGGACGTGTCCTGTGACTTAGATTGCGGCCCTTGACTGTCCTTCTTCAACTTCAGCCTACTCCAACCAGACTTCACATGCCCTTTTATCCCTACATCAACAGACTAACTCAGCCAGATACCCTTCAACCTGCAGCTTCCCTTCCTACAACAGAAACAGGGCTCAGTCTGTTCTTTGCCAAGCCTTCTTCCCATCTCCTGTGGCTCCTTTTGCTGCCTGGGCTAAGTCACATCTAGCCTCTTCACTTCACACAAGAAGAAAGATCCTTTATGCTTCTTGTCCTTCAAACTTCTCCATTAGTTTCTTATTTATAGTTGTCCTTAGGTTTCTTAGGAAGCCCTTCTGTCCTTCAAAAAACCTCCAACACAACCTTACAATTAAATTAGAATTTCCTTGGGTTCAAAGCCCACTCACTTTGGGTCCAAAACTCCAAAGTAGGGTGCAAGGGCATACATCAAATTTTGTGGGTATTTCTCTCTCACAACCCTAAGCACCAAGGGCATCTGAGAGTACCTTCTGATGCTACCCAATTTCAACATAACAGAATGGGAGAAAAATTTCCTCCTAGCGGTCAAACACTTGGGTGGGTAACAGGACCCATATTGTTACCATGGCCAATATTGGATGCTGCACATCAATGCATTCCCCCTAGAACTGGCAACTCTACCTGTGCATCTGTGTTTGTGTATCATACAAATCTAAAAGCCTTAAAGGGACTTGCTGAGTATGCATTCTACGAGTGACAGCTAGTGAACTACAAACTAAAGTAGATAATTTGGGTTTTACTAAAAATGCAAGAAATATAAAAACCATTGAATATTAGAAGGTGATATGTAGTACATCTAAAGTTGACATTGGAGGCCACTGTAAATAGAGTACTATAGGCTTCATATCCTATTTAGATGAAAATTCGGTAACCGTGAATGCCAATAATAAGATCGATCAATATAAGAAATATTGTCCATCCATCATTAATTACACCTATTCTTGCAGTGCTGTACAACTGAATGGAAATAACCAGAAAACCCTACTTTGCCTAAAGTTTATCTACTTGCCTCGTATATAGTAGGCTCCTTAGGAATGGCTCCCACTGCTCGAGGCTTTCTCACAATCTCTACTGGCAGATGCAGCCTAGCAGAAGCAGATCTCAATGCACATTCAGCATCATCAAGAAGCTTCTGAATATCTTGCTCTTTCCACAGGAACATGTCTTCTGATTTCCAAAGCTTATCCTCAACGAACTCCAGATGATAATTATTATCTACTCTTAACAAGTAATTGCACTCTCCACCCATTACATGGAAAAACTTTGTTATGCTTGGGGGTAAACCAAGATCTTTAAACCCCTCAAGTAGGCCAGCAATTCTGTTCTCAAACTTCAAAGTGTTTCCTGGATAACCTGCAAAAGTAAGTGACTAATATAAAAATGATACATAGAGTTCCATGTTTGAAGCACAAGACAACAAGAGCCTGGGAATAACTACTAATGCAAACATAATTTTATCAAAATGCTTCATTTGTCCCTTAGTAACAAAATACGTGCTATAGATGTCAAAAGCCCTGAAAACATACAAAAAATTAAACAGGAAAATATTCCTGATAATGCAAAATTACTTTTTTAAAGTACATTTTTTTAAAGCATATTGGGAAGTTATAAGCAAAAGAGAATCATCAACAACAACTATTTTTCCTTGGGGATTATTTAAGCAGCAAGATGATGTAAAGTAAATGAAATTTGTTCAGCTCTACAATACAAGAACAACAAACTACTAAAAGCTGACAACAGAGACAGCCATGCATGAGCACTCCTTTCCAATATGAGGGCCCAGAAAACAACCATAAGAAATCTAATATGCAAAATAAAGACAGATCATTACCACAGGTTTAACTCAGAATTCACTTAAATATCATAATAAAAAATATCCACGAAGCAACCTCACAATATCCCAAGCTTCTTGTCAATAAATAAACATGGGACTATTGGTAAATGCTGGTAGGCACCCTTGAAATAATGTATTATAGCTACATTTAAGACAACTTAGAATATCTGATGAGACTTACTGTGGTGAACATGTGAACATGTATTAGATTTGTACTTTCTATTCTGTATTTTGTCCTTACCTCATAATTTATGGGAGACATGGTCAAACCCTATCATTGTCGCTCAAATTATTACTCTATGTATAGTAATACAAATGAGTGTACAACATGTGTACAGTTCCAACAATCTACTCTCTAATACTTGCATAATTGCTCTCTTATGTTTTCTTGCATTTGAGTATTATCATCATTGGTATTGTGCTCATATCAATTAGTAACAGAGGTGAATGATAGCAACCTCTAGATCTAGTAACCATTAGCATTATGATTTCACACCCTTGCCAGATCTACTACCATCAGGCTTCTCAAGATTAAGGCCCTAGATCTAGCCTCCTTAGAGGATCCCCTCTTACCCTCTGCTAGATCCACACTCTTCAACAGGGTTTAGATTTTTGTGCTCACATGCATTTGTTGCAAAGTTAGAGCTTTCTTTGCAACCGTAATATCCTTTTACGGGTACAACAAATTATAGTCAATTAGGTGCAATGTTCTGGTATCATTTCCAGATTGGGGATATAATAGTGATTTTGTGCAGTATTGAATGAGTTATATCCTTGAGAAATAGATCTTAAATATTTGTTAGGACTTAAAATCCTATTTTACAATGCAGTTTCCTTTTACTTAGGAACCAAATTGAAGTCACACTATCGTCACCAAAATCAAAGTTGGGACGCCATTTATAGCTTGGCGTCATCCTAACAACTATGAACAGTATTGAGAAAGTTGCAACAATTTTAAGTTGTGGTTTTGTTCAGCCTCACAACACTTGCAGAAAAGGGAGATCCAATTGAGTATAAGCTTCTCCTTTAGTTTCCAAACCCTAGATCTATCTCAACAACAGTTTCAGATCCACATATAGGAAACGATGATGTCCATGTTCAAGACCATGAAACAGGTTTCCTAACAACCATTAGTCTCCAATCAATAGGTTTTTACCCCTATGACATTTTCTGTAATGGCCACACATCTTGCCTTTGTTCATGATCATCATCATACTCCAACATCTTCACTCTCATATGATTCCTATTGTCACCCAAATTGTATAGGACCACAGGTTGATGCAACAAAGATTCAGGGCAGGGGTCGTCACTCTGATCCCTGCCCTCTTGATTCTAGCTGTCTCCCAACAGCATGCTATGGGGGCTAATCCCTATGAAATGTGTGGATGAGAGACTTGTTGGGAACTGACTAGTCCGGGAGACAGAACTAAATGGCCTAGCAACCTGGTGAATGATGATTTAGCAAGCTTAATTATTAGAATAAATTACTTGAGAGACTAGTGCCTTATGGAGTCAAAATTACTTGAACATATATATATGGTTACCAAGTTACCGGATGAACAGTTGCTGCTTAGGATGCACACTATCCTATATGAAATGTGACACCTAGATCTTTGTGAAATGTAAAGTCTTGGTTAATTTTAAGTTAAATGCCTACCTATGTGAGTCATTTCTCTCAATTGTTTTGAAATCAATCTCTAGTGTAGGTTGTGGAGAGAAGCCCATGGAAAGATAACAAAGGTTATATTAACGACACTTTCCCTGGAATTCTAACCACCCGATGCCTCTGGTGCTACAGAGATTGTGGCTCTGACGACTGCAAGGTCACCCTGTTAACCACAAGAGAGGGTCTAGATTTCGCACACTGAGTGAGAAAGGTGGTCCTAAAGTCTTTCAACCAGGCTTATGCTAGGAGGTAAGTTAATTAATGCAAGGCTAATCCTAAAATGCAAGTTCAAGATGAGTGATAAGCTTTAGGTGAGATTGTTAAGTGTTTAAGTACTTAGAGACAAATAATGATATTCAAATTATAACAATGAAG
The DNA here is from genome assembly GCA_000404065.3 of Pinus taeda. NCBI lineage: Eukaryota > Viridiplantae > Streptophyta > Pinopsida > Pinales > Pinaceae > Pinus > Pinus taeda. The sequence continues at coordinate 28,465 of APFE030776219.1, forward strand.
GAAAGTACTTAATAGTTTTGCAAAGACAATCTTCACCAAAGCAGTGCTCAATGAATGAATTCAATTATCCAATGACAAGAAGAGATAAGAACAATATTAGAGTGTCAATTAGATAATGATAATCTCTCAACACAATTAGCAATTACTTGAATACCAAAATTACTCTTATCACAATATGACAATTAATTAGGTGCTTTAAGAGTGAGTTGATTTGCAAGATTATGAATGTAGATATGATGCTCACTTGCAAAACGCGGTGTTAGTACACTTGCTACAAGAAATGCGTATTCCATTTATGACAATGAAAAGCAAGACAACCACTTATCCAATAACCAATGATAGCAATGAAAAACTAGAAGTATTCCCTTAGAAACAATGTCAAAATAATGCTAGTTGTCGTACCCATTTTGTCACAAGTCCAAGGAAGCAGTGTACAAAATTTTTCAAAGATCAAAATCATCAGCCTGCGACATGTTGTATCATTGTAAATGTAAACCCAATTTCTACAAATTGTAATGTAAATGATACTAGTATGACAGTTTAATTTTGTAGCAACACCTAGGTAAGCCTTTGATTTTGGCGACGAATTTCATCCTAGGAGATTTTTTAACCTCACCAAATTATGTGTGTTTCTGAACACAGATAATTGGCAAAGTTTTTCCTCCAGCGTAAACCCCAAAACTAGGATGGAATTCCTTGACAATGTCTTACGTGAGTCCTAGTGTTATATTGAGTCTTTGTAAAAGTGGTTTGGGAATAATTTAACCTATTTGGCTAAATTATTTTATTATAGATTACTTGGTCTATACTAGATCATATTGTGTCGTAGAATTGGGTAATGTCATGAGGGTCTATATGTAAAGGTGTATTCCCCCTTTGAGGGTTGAATTATTTGTAATATCTGATATAAAATATATTTTAGTGCATGGTCCCTCATTTAGACACCATGGCTAAAGTATTTGAGGGTGGAAAATATATTAATCCCCTCTCGTGTCAATTAATTAAATTTTCTGGTTAAATTAAAATTAAACCCTAACCCAGAAAATTAATTAATTTAGAGTCAAAAATAATTATACAGATTAAATTTCTCCAAGTGGAAAATAATCAAAAAATTCGTTGGTCAAAGAAAAGTCAAATTTTGGAGGTCCCCCACGAAGCCAAAAATGGATATTTTAAGGAAAATTAAGTCCTTGGACCTTGATGGTTAAGTCAGAGTAAAATTTTCGAGGAAATTAATCTAAAATATTAATATTGGATAAATAAAAAATGGATTTTAAGTGAAATCCGAAATTTTCCTCAAAATAAACATTTTTTACGATAGAGATTAAAAGATGATCAAATTATTATCAACAATCAAGATTATTTTGACAGAGATCAAGCCAACTAGCCGTTATTTTTCACTTGGAGGATTTCTCTATAAATAGAAGCCATTTTGCTTCTCAAGTCATTCTGATTTTGGGCTATCTCTAGATGATGTAAATTCATAACGTTGGTATTGAGCCATTGCTCTACTGGGAACGTTTTAATATCATAAAAAAAAGCTTTGGGGTTCAGTTCATAGTGTTCTTGTTCCATTGATTTGTGGTACGTGCTAGTTATGTGCTAATCCTATATTGTGTTTCATTATTGTATAAATTGTTATTTCATTTTTCGATGATAGGACATTCTATTGGTAAAAAATATTGTTTATCTTAGGTGATCTGATTCATCATATGATCTAATGATTGGTATGAGCAAAATTATAGAGATTTGCAGGTACACTAGCCCTTGGGCTCCAAGTTCACAGACAGTGGGAAAGAGCCAACCTTGTTTGGGTTCTAGGAATTTTTATATGGTGTTCTAACTTTGCAAAAGGATGTGTCCAATATTCTAACTTTCGACAAATACATTTATCCATTGCCACTATTCAAAATTTATTTCTCAAAAATTTTACTTTACAAGCATTTTATATTTGTAAATATTTTGTATATAATTTTTTGTAAAATAATTTGGTAAATTATTTCTAACCCTTGTTTGCAGCAATTGGGGTTTTGGGTTTATTTTAAATTTTGTATATATATTAGGGTTTTTGGAAATTTTATGTTATGAAAAAATTAGTTAATATTAGGTTTATTATTTAATTTAGGTTTAGTTAGGCAAAAGGGCACGATCATAAGATCATGCCCTTTCCCAAAGGGTGTCCATGGCGGTATTTAAGCCAGGAGCCCCATTGTAATCAGACATCATCTACCTATTCATTCATTAATAAAGTATTTTTATATATATATTTCTGTTTCCAGAAGTTTTTACGCTCCATCTGGTATCAGAGCAAGACGAGACTGGAAACACCGTGGAACGACTCTGTCCGTACAATAATTGGCGTGTGCTCAGGGCGTGGAAGACCACCCGGTCGTTCACAGGTTTTAACTAGTCTACGCCATCGCCAATCGTGGTGCAGTTGTGGCCCTGTAAAGGCTACATCGGACTGCGTGGGCTCTGCAGGAAACAATTCAGGAAAAAAAAATTCTGGTCAATTGTTTGCACTGAACCCCAAATTCTGCCATCCACGCTGCTGTTCTACCTGGTCTCGGTCGTTCCCATCACTCCGCCCAGCTATCCCTCTGCTGTCCCCGTCCGCTGTCTATCCACCGCAACACCGTGTTCCTGCTGTTTCACAAGTTCCGCTGCCCGTCAAGTCTGCATCGACTAGTTCCGCTGCCCGTCAAGTCTGCATCGACTAGTTCCGCTGCCCGTCAAGTCCGCTGCTCGTCTGCATTCATACGTTGCGTGGCCCTATTATTGATAGTCAACAATCGTGACCGAGACCATATCAGCATCGTAACCCGTCATTTGATCAATAACAATTGCGTTAGGTCATAACATTTAATTTAATTTAATTATATAATATATAACTTATAACTATATATATAATTGAATTAAATTAATTTAATTTAA
>APFE030776219.1:48000-112935 GCA_000404065.3 Pinus taeda
ACACTATTGAAGAAAGATGCATTTTCATGGACTCCAGAAGCAACAAGGGCCTTCGAACATCTTAAAGAGGCAATGTGCCAAGCACCTGTCTTAGCTATACCGGACTTCACAAAAACCTTTATTGTGGAATGTGATGCTTCAGGAAATGGAATTGGTGCTGTTTTAATGCAAGATGAAAGTCAAGGGAAAGTTTTACACAAAGCTATTTATGAGAAGGAAATGTTGGCAATACTACATGCACTTAAGAAATGGCGACCCTACCTAATGGGAAGACACTTCAAGGTAAAAACAGATCATGATAGCCTTAAATACTTTTTAGAACAAAGATTATCCTCTGAAGAGCAACAAAAGTGGGTCACAAAGATGTTGGGTTATGACTTTGAAATCATCTACAAAAAAGGGAAGCAAAATTTGGTGGCAGATGCACTCTCAAGAAAGGATGAGGATGTGGAAGCATTGTGTGTGCCATTTCTATTATCCAACCAGATTGGATAAATGAAGCAAGGGAGGAATGGAATAATGACGAAGAAGTGTGGGCACTTATTCAAAAGTTACAACAAGATTCAGTACGTCGGATACATTTAGTTGGCAAAATGATTCGTTATGGTACAAAGATCGCTTATACCTCTCTAAGAATTCCCAGCTAAAACAAAAGATTCTTCTGGAATTGCACACTTCTCCTTTAGGAGGGCACTCAGGATTTTTAAAAACTTACCACAGGGTTAAGAAGGAATTTTTTTGGGATGTCCTTAAATTGGATATTCAAAGTTTGTGGCGGAATGTTTGGTTTGCCAACAAAATAAAGTTGAAACAATTAAGACACGGGTCTATTACAACCTTTATCCATTCCAAGCCAACATTGGGAGGAGGTTTCAATGGATTTTTATCACAGGTTTACCCAAGTCTGAGGGAAAGAGTGTCATCATGGTGGTAGTTGACAGACTTACCAAGTATGCACACTTTTGTGCATTATCACATCCATTAAAAGCCAGTACAGTTTCTACCGCATTTATGGAAACAATTCAAAAGCTACATGGAAACCCAAAGATTATTGTAAGTGACAGAGATCCCATTTTCACTGGAAATTTTTGGACAGAATTATTTTCTTGTCTTGGTACTCAGTTAGCTCATAGCTCATCTTATCATCCTCAATCTGATGGGAAAACTGAGATAGTAAACAAATGTTTGGAAGGTTATCTTCGTTGCTTTGTATATGATAAACATACACAATGGGTCAAATGGTTGCCTCTGGCTGAATGGTGGTATAACACTTCCTTCCATACAACAACAAAAATGACCCCATTTATGGCACTTTATGGGTATCAACCACCATTCATCACATCATATTTAAGAGAAAATTCTAAGGTTCAAGCAGTGGAACATCACATCGAACATCAACAACAAGTCCTCCAACTCTTAAAGGATAACCTCGTGTTGGCACAGAATAGAATTAAACAACAGGCAGATCAACATCGCAATGAAAGAAGTTTTGATGTAGGTGATTGGGTATTCCTACGGCTACAACCATATAAGCAAATGTCCCTCAAGCAAGCTAAGAAGGATAATAAATTATCACCAACGTATTATGGTTCGTACAAGGTGTTGCAAAAGATTGGTACTATGGCATACAAATTGGAGCTTCCTGCAGCTTCTCGATTGCACCCAGTTTTCCATGTTTCATGTTTAAAGAAGGTTATAGGCGACAGGTTCCCAGTTCAAACAATATTGCCAGAACTTGACGAGGAAGGAAAAATTATATTGGAACCGGAAGCAGTCATAGAAACAAGAACTCGATAACTACGAAATCGATCAATTTCAGAGTATCTTATCAAGTGGAAGAACTTATCCGCTGAAGATTCCACATGGGAGGATGAGAATTTTATACAGAAGCATCCAAAACTTCTCAAGCGTTGAGGACAACACTTTTTTGAAGGAGAGGGGCATGTTGGGTCCCTATAATACTAGTGATTACCCCATTACTATTGTAGTTGTACCCCTTATTAATATTGTGTGCCCCTATTGCCCCCATATTGTTATTACTGTGCCCCATAGAATCCCTCTATTGTTATTTTTGTGGATTTATATTATTATTGTTAGGTCGGCTGGGTTATATTGTGACTCCTTTGACTCCTATATATAGAAAGGAGGTTTTTTCATTTGAATCATCGAAGAATTGTTCATTTATGTAATGTAAAGGAGGTTGCCCCCTCGAAGAGGCTGAATTCTAAGGTGTTGATCTATCTTTTTCTTGAGCTGGTTTCATAACATTCTTACTTGGCCATCAATATCCAACATGAGAGATGCCCTCACTTTGGGATCTAGATGTGAAGGTCTATACAAAATCAATGGAAGACCTATTCATGCACTAATTCATGACAATAATCATTAAAAGTGAACTTTGGCACCAAATGTTGACTCACTTGCACTACAAAGCATTACCTCATGTGAGAAAAGATGGTTTCCGGAATGTCAGAAATCTGATCGTGATGGTGTTTGCCAGTGGTGCGCAAGCGAAAAGCAAGTGAAGGGACCATTCCCTTGAAGCAAACGTAGAACCAATTTGGTATTGCATCTTGTATATTCTGATTTATGTGGATGAATGCCTTTAACTTCTCTTGGTGGTTACTTGTATTATATTATCTTTGTGGATGATTTTTCTCACAAAACATGGATATATTTTCTGAAAAATAAAAGTCAACCTTTTAACATGTTCAAAGATTACAAATCTCTAGTAGAAAAACAAACTGGAAAGCAGATCAAAATCTTCAAATCTGACAATGGAGGAGAGTTCACTTCAATTGATGTCATTGACTTCTGCAAAGGAGCTAGAATCAGAAAAGAGACCACTGTACCATATAACCCAGAACAAACCAATGATATGTTGTAGCCACGAGCAACATTATTCAAGCTGAACCGTGCACTTTTGAAGAAGTTGTAAAGGCTCGTGTGTGGAAAGATGCAATGGATGAAGAGTATGAATCCATCATTCATAATGATGTATGGGAAGTGGTTCCAAGACCCCAAGGTAAATTTGTTGTATCTTCTAAATGGTTGTATAAAATTAAACATGGTGCTGATGGCATCATTGAAAAATCTAAAGCTATATTTGTGGCTAGAGGTTTCTCTCAGAATTTTTTTTTTTGCATCAATTGCCTGTTACACCACCATCTGATCTATTGTAGCTCTAGCTACTAGCCAAGGATGGTCTCTTTACCAAATGGATGTGTAGATTTCTTTTCTGAATGGCTTCCTTAAAGAAGAAGTATTTGTGGAGCAACCACAAGGCATTGAAGTACATGATTCAAAAACTCATGTGTAGGCTGAAGAAAGCCCTCTAAGGTTTGAAGCAAGTTCCAAGAGCTTGGTATGCTCACTTAAATAGCTTGTTGCGCAAGCGGAAAGCAAGTGAAGGGACCATTCCCCTGAAGCAAACGTAGAACCAATTAGGTATTGCATCTTGTATATTCTGATTTATGTGGACCAATGCCTATAACTTCTCTTGGTGGTTACTTGTATTATATTATCTTTGTGGATGATTTTTCCACAAAACATGGATTTATTTTCTGAAAAATAAAAGTCAACCTTTTAACATGTTCAAAGATTATAAATCTCTAGTAGAAAAACAAACTGGAAAGCAGATCAAAATCTTCAAATCTGACAATGGAGGAGAGTTCACTTCAATTGATGTCATTGACTTCTGCAAAGGAGCTAGAATCAGAAAAGAGACTACTGTACCATATAACCCAGAACAAACCAATGATATGTTGTAGCCATGAGCAACATTATTCAAGCTGAACCGTGCACTTTTGAAGAAGTTGTAAAGGCCCGTGTGTGGAAAGATGCAATGGATGAAGAGTATGAATCCATCATTCATAATGATGTATGGGAAGTGGTTCCAAGACCCCAAGGTAAATTTGTTGTATCTTCTAAATGGTTGTATAAAATTAAACATGGTGCTGATGGCATCATTGAAAAATCTAAAGCTAGATTTGTGGCTAGAGGTTTCTCTCAGATTTTTTTTTTTTGCATCAATTGCCTGTTACACCACCATTTGATCAATTGTAGCTCTAGCTACTAGCCAAGGATGGTCTCTTTACCAAATGGATGTGTAGATTTCTTTTCTAAATGGCTTCCTTAAAGAAGAAGTATTTGTGGAGCAACCACAAGGCATTGAAGTACATGATCCAAAAACTCATGTGTAGGCTGAAGAAAGCCCTCTAAGGTTTGAAGCAAGTTCCAAGAGCTTGGTATGCTCACATAAATAGCTTGTTGATGAAGTTTGGTTTTACTAGAAGTAATGTAGATCCAAGTCTTTACTTTAAGACAATCCAAGTTTTGCCTTTGATTTTGATATTGTATGTTGATGATTTATTTTTGACCGGTAGTGAATCTATTATTTTCCAGTGTAAGAGGGAGTTAACTTTTGAATTTGAAATGAAAGATCTTGGTTTCATGCACTACTTTCTGGGCCTAGAGGTATGACAAAAATCTGGTGAGATTTTCATTTCTCAAGGAAAATATGTTGTCAATCTATTAGAAAGGTTTGGCATGACTGAGTGTAAGTCCATGAATACCCCAATGGAAATGAATTTCAAGAAGCTTTGTGGTCACGTTGCAAGCTTTGATTTGGCTAATCCTTTTGAGTACCGCCAATTGATTGGGGCACTGATGTTCTTAGTGAACACTAGACCAAATATATGTTTTGTAGTCAATACTCTGAGTCAATACATGATTAAGCCTACTCATGCACATTGGGTTGCTACAAAGCATGTGTTGAGGTACCTGTATGGGACCATCAATCTTGGATTGAGATATATTACCAAAGATGTAAGGCTACATGGATACTTTGATGCTGATTGGCTTGGTAGCTCTATTGACAGAAAGAGCACATCAAGGTGTTGTTTCAGCTTAGGATCTGCCATGATATCTTCGATGAGCAGAAAGAAAAAGTCGCCCTTAGCATGACTGAAGCATAATACGTTGTTGCTAGCATGGCTAGCTTTGAGGCAGTATGGCTAAGGAAGCTCTTTGGAGAGCTCTTTGAGCAAGTATTGGATACTATAGTAATTTATTGTGACAATAGGAGTGGGATTTGACTTGCTGAAAATCCCGGGTTCCATGACAAGTGCAAACACATTGAGATAAAATATCACTATATCCGGGATATGGTGCAAAGAGGAGCAGTGGGACTCCATCATATAGTGACTGATGATCAAATTGCTGACATTCTTACCAAGCCTTTACTGAAAGGGAAGTTCTTGGTTTTCAGAGAGCAACTTGGACTGACAAAGGTGACCCTTCCTAGAGTGGGTGGTCATGGTTGATGAGCCTTGGATGTACGAGATCCTTGTCATCTGTTGACAAGTAGATCCCCCCAAGTATTGATGAGCCTTGGATGTGCGATATCCTTGTCATGCATTGACAAATGGATCCCCCCCAAACAAAAAGGAGTCTTGGTTGTGTGAAGATCCTTGTCATTTGTTGACAAGTGGATCCCCTCAAGTGTGTATAGGGCGATGGATGTATCTCCCCTATGATGATTCTTCTTCATTAGATTGTAACGTCATTGTTCCAAAGCAGAAATAACAGAGATCTTTGTATCAGAAAGAAATTCCTCCCTAGTTGAGAGGGAGTGTTGAAAATTGACTGCTATGGGATGAATTTCCTTAAATAAAATGTCATTTTTGACATTTCTAGAGTGACTTTCTAAAGATAGAAAGTCAGATCTATCTTTGCAACCATGACTTTCCAAAAATAGTAAATGACCTTCCATCAATTCGTAATCATATATAGAGGATGGAAAATCACTTAACTTGTCCTTAATCAATCTTTATTATTTAATTTTTAATTTAATCATCAATATTATTAATATTCTTATTAGTATATTTATGATGCTATAATATAATTAAAAGAGAAATACATGTCACCTCTTCTACTTGGCAATCAATCCACCCCATCTCTCTCTCTTTTTGATGGCACTCATACCTCTCTGAGTCTCTCTCCCTAAATGAATTCGTTCCTCCCTCTTGAATGCTCTTACGCACCTCTTACACATCTCTTACACACATTTATGACTTGTCATAAGATTCCTCTTACACCTCTTCAATGCATAAGTTACACTCTCTTCAAGGCATGCGTACCTCTCTCTCTTTATGGTGTAAGTTACTCAAGGCATGTTTACTCCCTCTTGATGACATGAGTTACTTAGGAAAGCGTACCTCCTTTATGACATAAGTTACTCCCCAATTTTGGCATGAGTAACTCCTCTTCAAGGCATAGGAGTTACTCCCTCATGAATTCGACCTCTTTGCTCTTCTTATATATTTGTGCCTCTCATCCTCACTTGATACACTTACTTTTACTTGTGCTTGTGAAAGGAGAATTTGAACTTGAGAGAGAGAGAGAGAGAGAGAGAGAGAGAGAGTCTTGAAGAGAAAGAGAAGATATTGGAGAGCCAAAGTGATTTAGTGTCTGCATCAGCTACTATTATCAGAGATCTTTAGATTTGGTGAACTTCTTCATTCTCTCATTGTACTTTGTATCTCTGATGAACAATTGATTTCTAATAGAAGAAGAATTTGGTTGGGTTTTCCCTGGTTATTGACCTAACTTCTTTGTGTCTCATTGAGTTTTTGGTTGTCTCCTATTGTGTATATGGTTTATACTCTATCTACGATTATTTAACTTATATTGCAGGATAAAAGAAGTTCTAGATTTACGTGATTGTATCAACATAGAACATCTGATTTTTAACAATGCACTTTCCTCCTTTATCTTTCTCTAGTCTTGAAAAACCCCTCATCATCGTGGAGGCATGTGACAAAGTAGTATTATAAAAATCGATTATGGAGTGGTGTGCAGGGTTCAATCCTGAAAACAAACTTCCTCTATGCATTCTGATGCCCTTATAATTGTTAAAGAAACAATTATTCAAACAAAGGCCAGGAAGTGACCTTACAAACTTGTCCTTGCGATGTGTTCGAATTCTGGAATCATCTGCTCGAGAAAAAAACTTCTCCTAACTCATCAGTCACAGATGGTTCCTCGACAACGATTCCTTGGCAACGATTTCTTCAAATTGAAACAATTTTTTGATAACATACACCCAAACACACCAAACACCTCAATTGTCCTCACATCGATCGACCAATCCACACCACATTAGGGTTTACTTACATCAAATGCCTCAAGATAATTAGAGCAGCGCTAACATCCTGGTTTTGATACTACTTGATGCAGGCACAAATTGCTTGCAATTCCACTTTCTCCACAGATATAAAACACAACAGTAAATTTACACCAAAACACTCACATATAGGAAGCGGGGTGCGAAAATGGATCTATAATTCCCCTGTAGGGGAGAATTCTATTGATCAATCATGCACTCTATATTGCATTTTTGGATACAAATGGTCTCGTTAATTAGAATGAAGAGACCATAACAATTACACCATCAATGGAAAAGTAGTTTCATTATTCTCTCAACAGATTCCATAAATATCTCCTATGATCCCTCCATGATTTACTCAACAATCTCATCCCTATATTCACTCATTTCACTCTATTCTTCCTATTACCCACCATTTTGTAGGTGATAATCCCTAGGAAATTTTTTTTCTCCATGATGGTCCTCAGTTTGAAGTCAGCAGCGACCAACTAGCTCGATGTGCCATTTCTCTGCCATTTAAGCAAGCCATGTGGTCCCTCACCCATTTGTCATGATCGTATGTTTGAAGGTGGGCGTCCCAAACCTAAAGGTTATTAATTCATAAGTCAGTTCTCCTTCTAGTTCCTGAAATGCTTCAAGGCAGTGACGAGGGCGAGGGCTTACTTCTAAGTGATGGTATACTTCAGTTGGGACGGTATGCCTTGTTATTTGGTAATTGAATATTCTAGTTTATTTATAATGGCAACTTTGGGCATGGATTAATGGTAGGATTTGGCGAAAATAGTGGTCTAGGTCTGTGGTCTTGTCCCCTAGGTTTCTTTTGGGATGTTAACCTTGCATCCTAGTCCCGTGGGATCTCTTTTACTGACCTATTGATTTTAGGGATGGTACTACATGGGAAACCTTAATTTTGGTTGCATGGTACCGCTCCCCGATTGTAATATCCCTAACCCGGAATATTCCTCAAACCCCAGTAAAACTCCAACCAAATACGTGCAAATGATATAATAACAAAATAACAGTGGTACAACATATAATTATGTAAACAGGAAATATAAGCAAATATGCAAGAAATGCAGCGTGAAATGCTAAGCCATTTTATTATACTGAGCAATAAAATGAGTACAACAGGTGATCAGAAAGATGGCACCTCGACTTGCACAAGGCAAGTGAAAAAATACTCTCAGAATAACAAAGAATGGCCTCTCTGTGTGGACGCTGCTGGAAAACTGTCGTGTTGCTGTTGCTGCTAGAAAACAAATGATGATTTGGGACTGCTCCCCTCTTCGGAAAATGCTGAAACTCTGGAATCGGGCTCTACTCAAGAAACCCACAAAAACCTAGAAAGCTTTCCTGGAATAGTCGACCCCTGAAAATCACCCCCTTGGGGATCTGCGCAGTTCCTCAATGCTCTGCGTTGCCACTGAAGAAACCCCTCCAGAACTATGCCAAAAACTCTGCCAGAAATCCTCCAACAAGCAAGGGTTGGTCCCTTGCTCAATCACCCAGCATAAATCCTCCTGCAAAACCCCCAATCCAACACTATAGCCAGAAAGAACTGCGTCCCTCTCTCAGTGCTGCGCAGTCCTCCAAAACGCTGATGAAACTGCTGCTGAAATGCTGATAAAACTATTGTTGAAATGCCAATGGAAATACCTTGCCCGAGCAGGCACTTGAAGTCCCCCGGGGCTAAGGGTGAGATCTCCGAGCAGAGACACTCAATGCACTAAACAGTGTTGCAGACTAGCTAAACAGCCAACGTGCTCAGAAGTCGAAACGACTAGCTCAAAATGCACATAACTGAATGATCAAAATGAGGGGGCTCCTCTCTCCTTTATAGCCCTTGCCTCTCTCAATCCCAAGGCTCACCTCCTCCTGCGTGATTCCTCTCTTGCCACGTGTTTCTTCCCTCCTGCGCAGTCCCTCCATGTGTCTGCGTGGGATCCATTTCTGCATCCCCCTTTGGCTCCCTTGGCTCCCCTTTAAGTCGCAATGTTGAGCTACTATGAAGTGACTTTTTATTCTAAAAGTGAGTTATGTCCCCCTTCCTCACTTTTCATTTACAAATAGCTATAGAAGGCAAAATTTAAACAAAATCGAATATTCCCATTAGCCATGGTTAATTAGGAATATTACAGTCTCCCCCGGCAAAATGTTGCTTGTCCTCAAGCAACTAAAGTGATGGATGCTGCAAGATCTTCTCACTCTCCCAAGTGGCATCCTCATCCGGCAAATTCTTCCACTTCACCAAGAATTCCCGGACCGTCTTGCTCTGCAACTGCCTCTCCCTGGTCCCAATGATAGCCTTCGGCTGCAATACCAAATGCCCCTCATCATCCATGGGTGGTAGCTCATCTGTCACTGTCACTTGCTGCCCCAATGCCTTTTTCAGGCATGATACATGAAAAACATTATGAATCTTGCTGCCTTGGGGTAGCTCCAACTCATATGCAACCTGTCCAATCTTGCATATCACCCTATATGGCCCATAAAATCGGGGCTTGAGCTTCTCAGCGCCCTTCTGCTTCAGTGACGACTGTCGATATGGCTGTAATTGTAGGTAGACCATGTCCCCTACCTCGAACTGTCTCTCCACCCGATCCCTGTCAGCATACAGCTTCTACTGGTTCTGCACTGTAGCCATGTTATCCTTGAGAGCTCGGAGGATATTCTTACTCTCTTGGATCCAAATCTTGGCTCTAGGAGCTTTGCTATCACCAAACATCACGTCAACAAAAGATAAATGATGATACCCATATAAGGCATAGAATGGTGACATACCTATGGACATGTGATGTGAAGCATTGTAGCAGTACTCCCCCAGATGCAGCCACTTCAGCCATGCTCGCTGCTGCCCACTGACATAGTTATGCAAGTAGCCCTCCAACCACTTGTTAACTATCTCTGTCTGCCCGTCCGTCTGTGGGTGATAACTGGTACTCAGTGTCAACTCTGTCCCCACCAACCGGAAAAGCTCCTGCCAAAACCCGCCCATGAAATGGCTGTCCCTATCACTGACGATGGTCTTAGGAAGACCATGTAGCCTGAAGATCTCTCTGAAGAATAGATCGGCCACCTGTGCTGTTGTATAGTGTGCGGATATGGCAAAAAAATGTGCATACTTCGTCAGTCGATCAATGACGACAAAGATACAATCCTTGCCCTGTACCATGGGCAACCCTGTGATGAAGTCTATCGAAATACTCTCCTATTTCCCCTCTGGAATGGGAAGAGGCTACAATAAATCCGCAGGATGGCTCATCTCTCCCTTGTTCCTCTAACAAACATCGCACTCCCGGATGTGCTGGAGTACGTCCTCCTTGAGGCCCTTCCATGAGAACCTCTCTATGATGGCCCTGTAGGTTTTGGTAAACCCCTGATGTCCTGCCAATGGTGAATCATGTGATGCCTGGAGTATCTTCTTCTTGAGCTGAGACCCCTCAGTCAAGAAGATCTGGTCCCTGTAATAGATGATCTCATCGACCACCCTGTACTTGTCATCTGCCACCTGCCCATCTAGAACCTCACATGCAAACCTGTCCTTGGAGTACTCTACTAAGAGTCGAGCCCTCCAGTCTGTATCCAAGCTCATAAGAGACAACATGGCTAGTCTATGTGAAAGGGCATCTGCTACCACGTTGTTCTTACCCTTGAAATACTCAATGTCAAAGTCATATGCTTGGATCTTACTGATCCACTTCTGCTGCCTCTCCTGTAGCTGCTTCTGCTCCAAAAAGAACTTGAGGCTATTGTGATCAGTCTTCACCCTGAACCTGTTACCCACCAAATACTGCTGGTACTTAGCCAATGCATGCATGATGGCTAGCATCTCCTTGTCGTATATGGAATACAACCTCTCGTGCGGAAGGAGCTTCCGGCTCTCAAAGGCTATAGGGTGACCTCCCTGCATCAACACTACGCTAATCCCCTCTCCCGACGCATCACACTCCAAAACAAATGGCTACGTAAAATCTAGCAACGCAAGCATTGGGCAGCTGCTTATAACCTCCTTGAGCCTGTCAAAGGCTCGTTGCGTTGTATCCGACCAACTGAATGCCCCTTTCCTCGTCAAATCTGTTAGGGGTGCAACAAGCTGTGAGAAACCTTTGACGAACTTCCGGTAGGAAGTACAAATGCTGATGAATCCTCGAAGTTCCATCACGTTTCTCGATTCCCCATTCTTTGATGGCCCTGATCTTCTCCTCGTGGACTCTCATTCCGTCCACCCCTATGATGTGTCCTAGATTCAACATCTCCGTCAATCCAAACTCACACTTGGAGAGTTTGGCATAGAACTGCTGCTCCTGTAAGATACGAATACTGTCTCAATGTGCTGGAGATGCTCCTCCCAAGTCTTGCTGTAAATGAGAATATCATTAAAGAATACCAACACAAACTTCCTCAAGTGACTATAGAAGATGTGATTCATGCAGGACTGAAATGTAGCTGGGGCGTTGGTTAGCCCAAAAGGCATTACCAAGAACTCAAAGTGCCCATAGTGACACCTGAAGGCGGTCTTGGGAATGTCCTGCTCCCTCATGCGAATCTGATGGTACCCAGATCTCAAATCAATATTTGAGAAGAAACGTGCCCCTCTCAACTCGTCCATCAACTCATCGATCCTGGGTATGGGGTACCTGTTCTTCAGCGTCTTCTTGTTCAGGGCCCTGTAGTGAATGCACATCCTCAATGTACCGTCCTTCTTCTTCACTAACACCACAGAAGAAGCAAAATGACTCGTGCTCAGTCGGATATGCCCAAGAGCCAACAACTCCTGGATAGCCCGCTCAATCTCATCCCGATAGGCCTTGGGGTGCCTATAGGGGGTGGTAATCACGGCCTGTATGCCCTGCTCAAGCTCAATGGTGTGCTCAAACCCCCGATCCGGTGGCTGTCCTGGTGGAATCTAACCAAACACTATGGCATACCGATCAAGGATAGACTGTATCTCTGGATGTACCGTCTGCCCTGTAGTCCCTGCCTCTGATGCATGCAGCTCCACTACCCACTCTATGTCTCCCTTTTGGAAGACTGCCTCCATTTGATGAGCCGAAACAGTCTGAGGCGGATATGTGTGCTATCCCCGTATCTTCTCATGCCTCCCTGTCTTCTCATCATCCCACTCCATCTCTAGGGTCTTCCAATCTGTTGTGACCTTCCCTAGAGTGATAAGCCATTGAACACCCAGTATCATGTTGGTCTCTGGAATATCGATCACGAAAAAGTGGTCAGTGAATGTGTAGGTGCCCATCGTCACTAAAAGCTCTAGAACATAACGAGCACACGTGATGGTCTGATCTCTTGGAACCAAGACTGAAAACCCATCGAAGCTTTCTGTCTGTATACCTCTCCGCTCCACCATCTGGGCATCGATGAAGTTGTGGGTCGCCCCACTGTCAACCAAAACTGATACTCGCTGGCCACGTACTGTCCCTCGTACGCGTAGCGTCAGATACTTGGGAACTCCTCGCAACGCTGCAAGGGCCCCTCCGATGGGTGCAAAAGATGCACCACCTGCTGGTGGTGGTGGTGGTGGCAAAGGACCCTGTACGGCATGGCTATCTCCTGCCTCCACATCATCCTCGTCATCCTCTTCTCCACTGCTCTTGGAGAAGACCTCAATAAAATGTGCTTTACTAGCAACACATCTATGTCCTGGTGCCCATGGCTCCTGACAAGTGAAGCACAACCGCTTCTTCTTCAGCTCCTTCCTGGCATCATCGTCAAGTTGTACTCGTCCTGGATTCCCCCTTGGAGGTGGAATCCTCACATCCTTCCCCTTAGACTGAAAAGTTTGTCTCTGGGGGTAAGGTGTCTAGGTCCTGGGTAAGACATCGTGTAAGTCTCGGGTCCTGTTGATAGCGTCCTGGAGTGTGGCTGGCCTAGTGGATCGGACTAAACTCCGAAGTGGCTCTGCTAACCCCTCAACATACATATAGACCCTCCGTGCCATGGATAGGTCTGGCACCATTACAGAGACCCTTAAGAAATCTGCAATGTAGGTCTCTGGGCTCCCTGTCTGTTTGAGCCTTGTCAGCTCAACAAAATGTTGCTTTGGATCCCTCCGATCAAATCGCTCCATCAGTCTGCTGGTAAACTCGACATATGTCGTCACTGTGGAGTGCCCTAGTGTAACCATCCCATGAAACCACCAATCCTGGGCCTCACCATCCAAATGCAATGTTGCCACCTTGATGGCCTCTGTCTCCGACATTTGGTTAAGCTGGAAATAAATGTCCAGCTTCTCCACCCAAGACTTTGCCGAACTATTTGATGAACCATCAAATGTAGGCAAGTGGAATCTACTCGCTGCACGGTGGGTGTCACCATCATGGTACCCTCTGTGATGGTCGCGGGGTCTACTATCCCGTTGGAGCTGAACAAAATCTCTGAATGAGAGGGCTTCCCTGAACTCCTGCCCATAGGCCTAGTACTCTGCAAAATAATCGCCCATGTGTCTGGGCTTTGCCTCCTGCTGGGCTACGACCCTTGTGTCTACTCCTAAGAAAGTGAGCATGGTAGAGCGTGTAGGGGCATGTGAGACCACTTGCTGTGCATTATCACACTGCTCTGGCAAATGGTGGGATGCGCCCGATCCCTCACCAACCTGAAAAACCCGTGGGCTCTCATGCTGTCTAGCCTCTACTGCCGTGAATCTCTGCCCCATCACCTCAATCTATCTCGACAGATCCTGTACTGATTTGAGGAGCATATTCGCAAATCTCTTTCCGTCCTCATCTGCCATCGGATCCCCCTCCTCTGTGTCCACCCTAGGCTCCTTCTGTTCTGCGTCCACCACAAGCTCCTCCTGTTCTGCGTCCACCACCGGAACACAGTCTCCCTCTCCGTAGGTATTCTCCAATCTATGCCCAGTGTCTCTGTATCTCCTACCTCTATAGCAAATGTAGGGCTTTTCCCCCGGTGTCATAGATCGCTAGCCCCACAGGCTGGGCCAGATCTATGCTCTGATACCACTGTAATATCCCTAAGTCGGAATATTCCTCAAACCCCAGTAAAACTCCAACCAAATACGTGCCAATGATATAATAACAAAATAACAGTGGTACAACATATAATTATGTAAACAGGAAATATAAGCAAATACTCAAGAAATGCAGCGTGAAATGCTAAGCCATTTTATTATACTGAGCAATAAAATGAGTACAGGAGGTGATCAGAAAGATGGCACCTCGACTTGCACAAGGCAAGTGAAGAAATACTCTCAGAATAACAAAGAATGGCTTCTCTGCGTGGATGCTGTTGGAAAACTGCCATGCGGCTGCTGCTACTAGAAAACAAATGATGATTTGGGGCTGCTCCCCTCCTCGGCAAACGCTGAAACTCTGGAATCGGGCTCTACTCAAGAAACCCAGAAAAACCCAGAAAGCTTTCCTGGAATAGCCGACCCCCGAAAATCACCCCCTTGGGGATCTGCGCAGTTCCTCAATGCTATGTGCTGCCACTCAAGAAACCCCTCCAGAACTATGCTAGAAACTCTTCCAGAAATCTTCCAACAAGCAAGGGCTGGTCCCCTGCTCAATCACCCAGCATAAATCCTCCTGCAAAAACCCCAATCCAACACTACAGCCATAAAGAATTGCGTCCCTCTCCCAGTGCTGCGCAGTCCTCCAAAACGCTGATGAAACTGCTGCTGAAATGCTAATAAAACCATTGCTGAAATGTGAAGAAATACTCTCAGAATAACAAAGAATGGCCTCTCTGCGTGAATGCTGCTGGAAAACTACCATGCAACTGCTGTTGCTAGAAAACAAATGATTCGCCTCCTCGAAAAATGCTGAAACTCTGGAATCAGGCTCTACTCAAGAAACCCACAAAAACCCAGTAAGCTTTCCTGGAATAGCCGACCCCTGAAAATCACCCCCTTGGGGATCTGTGCAGTTCCTCAATGCTCTGTGCTGCTAATGAAGAAAGCCCTCCAGAACTATGCCAGAAAATTTGCCAGAAATCTTCCAACAAGCAAGGGCTGGTCCCTTGCTCAATCACCAAGCATAAATCCTCCTGCAAAAACCCCAATCCAACACTACAGCCAGAAAGAACCGCGCCCCTCTCTCAGTGCTGCACAGTCCTCCAAAACGCTGATGAAACTGCTGCTGAAATGCTAATAAAACTACGGCTGAAATGCAAATGGAAATACCTTGCCCGAGCAGGCATTTGAAGTCCCCCGGGGCTAAGGGTGAGATCTCCGAACAGAGACACTCAATGCACTAAACAGTGCTGCAGACTAGCTAAACAGCCAGCGTGCTCAGAAGTTGAAACGACTAGCTCAAAATGCACATAACTGAATGATCAAAATGAGGGGGCTCCTCTCTCCTTTATAGCCCTTGCCTCTCTCAATCCCAAGGCTTACCTCCTCCTGCGCGATTGCTTTCTTGCCACGTGTTTCTTCCCTCCTGCGCAGCCCCTCTATGTGTTTGCGTGGGCTCCATTTTTGCGTCTCCCTTTGGCTCCCTTGGCTCCCCTTTAAGTCACAACGCTGAGCTACTAGGAAGTGACTTTTTATTCTAAAAATGAGTTGTCCCCCTTCCTCACTTTTTATTTACAAATAGCTATAGAAGGCAAAATTTAAACAAAATCAAATATTCCAATTAGCCATGGCTAATTAGGAATATTACACCGATTCACATATATTACTCCCCTTCTGCTCATTACACCCCCAATCATCGCTACTCCCACCTGGGTCCACATTCCTCCACATAGGGTCATCCACCCCCTCTTGTTGTTGCACATCTTGGGTTGGGCATGGAATGATGCCTGAAGGTTGATGCAACTAAAAGAAAAAGAAAAAGCATAATTGGCTACATTCAATAGGAAATTGTACCACTAAATGCAAAAGATGGTCGAGACAAAAGCATTTAGCATGTGGACAAAAGCCATGACATGAGCTCTACCCCATTCCATGGCCATCACCCTGGTTCCTACATGGCCCTTGATGTGGCTCCTTTATCATTCAAGAACCCATGATTGTCCCAACCCCTGGTGGGTGATGAACTGCCCCACCTTATAAGGGGGTATCCATTCCAATACTTTACCCATCATGCTCTAATTACATAGAGCCTCGAGCAGTTAACCAAAGAAAATAATAAAAAGGCAAAAGGCATATGAAGAAGGGTGGAAAAATCAAGGCCGGGGTAACTCATGCACCACAATTGCTCCCTCCTACACATTATTTACCCAAGTGTGGGCTTCCTTTTCTTTAGCTACCCTTGTACCATGGCATGTGATTCATATTGCCCCCTTTCATTCCCTACTCCATTTCATCATTATGTCACATGCCATCACCATTTGAAGGATCAAACATACCACCCCCTTTAGAGGTAGAAACCACCTAATAGGATGCTTGGTTAACCCTATTTGGAGCTGGGAGACATTAGCACATGCCAAAGCCCACTATGGAAGGGCATGCCATTATGAAGTGCTCACTTGTTATCCATGGTTTATAAACTCTTTTATTTGATTTCTTTAATGACTTGGTGTGCTGGAAGGCACGGGGATGCATTGGATCTTATGCAGGATTACAGGTGGTTTCCATTTGGGTTTGGTCTCCCTATATGGGGCCCTGACCCCAAATGGCTACAATGGCACATGTAGGGTGTGTGTAAAGAACCATGGGCCTCCACAACAATAGACAACACTCTGTGGATCTCCACAACCATTCAGAGATTGCTTGTGGTTCACTTATTGGACGAGGAAGATACGCTTGTTCCATCATGCCTTGTTGGCCCCAAAGTTGCACAATATACTTGGTAGATGATCCAAGGCTTGCATGATGATATGGCATCACCTACACTATGATCCTAGCCCTTGTAGGCGATCTACATGTATCTTCGATTTGTTTGGAGACCCATGAAGACACTTGTGTGCCCACACATGTCATTTGGAGCACCATAGGTTATTACAAGGGGCCAACCCCTTGTCCACTGCTTTTGGGAGTTCAACTACTCATAATGGCACATATGGATTCCCGTAGACCTCCTCCAAGGCCTAACGACATGCACTATTCATTTTTTGACCTCTTGAGAGGCTTATTATTTTGTTTGTGAGTTAGTTTGGTGGGCTTGTCACCAAAAGTTAGTTATTTTGCACATTATTTTATTGTAGGGGCTAATGTAGGCTGAATTAGACAAATCAAACTCATTAGAAGTGTATAAATACAAGTGATGTGAATTCATTTTAGCATCATCACCTAGATTTGGATCTAGTATCTCTTTAGAGGTTTTTTCACTATCCTTCTTGGAGGACGAATTTTTGGAGCATGGAATGAATTTGTTGAGAAATATAGGGCATTTGCATTAGGTGATTTCTCTTTAATTAGTGATTGCTTGTGAATGCTTTGTACTTGTTTAGATTAGAATCTGTTTCATGTTAGATTATTAGTGTTCTTCTTCATCAAACAGTAACCAATGCATGAACATAAACACACAAGAGACACATCATGTAGGCTATAAGACAGGGCCAAAATCTCTCACTCTTTGAGAGGAAAACCCACACAAATTCTTCTTATAGAGATTCCAATCGATCCGAGTTCCTGATGTACTTTGTCACTGTAACTGTGATCCAAATTCCTTGACCTTCAGAGATCCGAACTTCTTGTGATTTGAGCTTCTGTGATTTGAATTTATCACTGCCTTAGTCCACCCAAAAATCTCAGAGATGTATCTCACTGTGTTTATATCTGAGCTGTTCACTCTACCCATCTGAATTCCATCTGAACTTTTGGCTGTAGATATCATTCGAAAATCTCAGAGAGATCTGGATTTTCGCTGTGGAAATGTGAAGAGTTTGCCCACGTATTTATAGTGGTTTGTCCATAAATAAGTTGACTTGTACTTCTGAAGAGGTGTGTCTTTATATAAGCTGAGCCGACATGATTATATTGAGGCCGACATCAAGAGGAGTATTAGTGCTTGTCGTTGGAGGGCTTTCTAGACATATTATAAACTCAAATACATTGTAATATCCCTAAGAAGGGTTCTTCTCTTTTTTTTTGTGTAAATCAGCTTTTTTTATATTAACAGAGGGATAATATAGTACAAAACTTCTGCCTTAGCAGATTAATGGCCGCTTAACAGCAGTCATGACTACATATTAACTGAAAAACAAAATGGCACACCACGCAGGGCGGCAGAGGACCATTACAAGCAAAACCAAAAAAACATGGAGGACCTGTCTGAGAAGACTTTCGACAGGTTCCATAGACAAAAGACATAGTAATCCGAAGAAAGAGGAGGCACAGAAAGTGGGCCGTGAAAGGAGAGGAAACAGACCGCCGTGTTCCAGAGCAGGCTATTACAGGTTGGCTTGTCCTGGCTTGGGAGGGTTGCCCGGCTGAGTGCCTGAAGAGTCTCCACGCTGCATCTCAGAGAGCTTGCCGTCGTTGCCAATGACGTTTCTCAGGAGTTTAATCAACACAGTGAGCTTTTTATTGATGTAGTCGGCCTGTTGGTCCAGCGAGGTGAGCTTGAATTCGATGCTTTCCACGACCGCCATGTGGTCATGCTCCATGGCCTCTGTGAGATTCTTGAGTTTGCGCAGCTGCTCTGCCTGCTCGTCCTGAGTGCCCAGCGCCTTTGGGAGGAGGGTCTTCATGCGCCAACCTTCTGCTTGAGTTCGGACGAACTAGGTGGCCCGAGTATTGGCTGTGCCTGGGTCCAGGAGCCAGTCAACTTCCTTCCCAATTTGCTGATCCGAAACCTGTTTTTCTTCCTCCTTGACATTGGCTTCCAGTTCGCTGATTTTGTGTTTGTTGCGTTGGGAAGTCCTTGTTTCGTACATCTCTTGTGTGCTGGAGGTCTTTGTTTGCAGACTGATTTCGGCAGCCTTCCCCTGCCATTGTGATGCCTGCTTTCGTGGAGTAATCCTGCGCTGTGTCTGCAGAGAGAAAGGGCTCTGACTTACTACGCGATAAAACTTTGCTTTTCCTGTTGGCCCTGGTGATAGTTAAATAGCGAATGTCCAGGACGTGATCGGTGAGTGGCTGCCCTTCTCTGTGCCACTTGCATGTCCGATCGGCATAATTGCAACGAGATGGGATATTGGTAAGGTCTTGGAATGATTGCCTGTCCTTACGATCACCGTCATCTTCCCTCTCCTGAGCGTGCCAAGTGTTCCTTGTCCTGCACGTCTTGTGGCGGTTGATTTCAAAATAGATCATGAGGGCTGCGTAGATCTTGATCGCCTGCTCCTGACATAAATCCCTTATGTCATTTGTCCTACGGGTCATGCCTGAATTTAATGATGCTTGCTGAATCAACATGTGTAATCAACGGAGTCATTATGTTATTTGATCGTTCGATCGAGCTCCTCTGCCGGCCTCATATCCAACCTGGATAGCTGCATGCATTTTTCCTTTAGCTCTAGGCTATCGATGTCTTGCCAACAGCTGTCCCACTATGCGTTGGGGTGTTCAATCCCATAATTCGCCAGGTGGTCAGCAACCGTGTTGGCCTTGCGACGAATTGCCTGAAAGGTGAGACCTTTCATTTCCTCGAGCAGTTTGGCTATGTTATCTATTACCTTGGCCAGTCGCCAATGTTTGGTTACCTTTCTCACTGGCGTGCCCCTGTAGATTCTCTTGGCCGCTGTGATGGCTACCTCTGAGTCGCCTTCAATCACTGCATCGCCTGTTTGGTTCAGTCTAAGAATCCGTAACCCTTTTTCCATAGCTGCAAATTCCATCTCGTTGTTGGTTCCTTCTCCAAGGGCTTGGCTGTAAATGTGGAGAATTTCCCCGTCGTGATTTCTGATGATTCCTCCTATACCTGCTAATTCAGGATTGCCTCTTGAGGCGCCATCGAAGTTCAGCTTCAGGAAACCAACAGGGGGGCGACTCCATCCAATTGGCGCCAATCGAGGTTTTTGCTGGTTACCTGTGGTTACCATGTTTTGTCCAGTGTCCAACTTGAAGACTTTCAGGATTTGCATATCCCTGGCTGAGGGTTGGTTGTCGGGATCTGTTCTGCATTTTGCCAGGATTAATTGTCGGACATTTTCGGTTAAGGTGAGTTGCGAATGCTCTAAGTTCCTATGTTCATTCTGAAATATTCGCCTGTTTCTTTCTTTCCAAATGGTCCAGGTTATGAACCCTGGCAGGACCTTCCAGATGCTGTTAATTCTTGAGTTGTTAGAGTAATCGCTTGGCCAATTCATTATTGTGTTTTGAATGGAGTCTCTATCCCTTTTGATTTGCTGCATTGTAGTTTCCATCCAATTCCATAGGTGCTCTGCCCATTCGCAAGTATTGAAAAGATGATTCATATTTTCTTCGGTTGTTTTGCATAGGGGGCAAATGGAGGGACCAAAGAATCCCTTTTTGCGCAGATTTTCCGACGTAAGGGTTTTTTCCCTCATTAGGAGCCAAAGAAAGGTTTTTATTTTGGGCCAGAACAGAGAGTCCCAGACTTTGTTGCTCCAGGGCATGACCTCCCCTTGCTCAAAATGCTCAAGCTGCTCCCTGGTTTCTTTGAGAGTGAAATTGCCGCTTCCTTTCATGCCCCATCTTAGCTTGTCCCTTTCTGTAGCTGTTCTGATCTTTCTTTTGTTTAGATGGCTTAGCAAGTCCCTTATGTTATCGTTTCCTGCAATTGAAGTGCCAGTGTTATGGAATGACCATTCTCTCCACTCCTGTTCGCTGCTGCTGTGGCTCCAGTACTGGTGGACCTTGTACCTTCCCCTGTTCTGACATTCCCTTTTAAAGTCCTCTAGGTCTGGAGTTCCTAGCCGTGGGAGTTGCTGCCAAGCATCTTCCCAGAAGAGAGCGGTTTCCCCGTTGCGGATTTCCCAAAAACTGTGGTCTTGAACTATGTTGCGGTTCCGCCTAGCTAAATTCCAAATGGGAGAGTCCTCTGGCACGACCTGTAGCCTTATTAGGTCCTGTTCATTGCAATCAGGAGTGTATTTTTCCTTCCAATGTCTTGCCCATGGTAGAGTGGGTTCCTTTAACCACCGCCACCACAGCTTAGCTCCACAAGTCATGTTAATGGTGTGGGGGTCTATTAGATTTAAGCCCCCTGCTGCCTTTGATTTACAAAGTTTGTTCCAGGCCACCAGAGCCCGTTTTTTTTCGAGTTGCCTCTCCATATGAATGATCGTTGGATAGTTCTGATTTTCTGGAGGATTCCTTTGGGGGCCGACAAGATGGAAAGTAGATACTGCGGAATGGCTTGCAGTATTGCTTTAGTGAGGACCAATCTGCCTGCAAAGTTGAGGGCTCTGTGAGTCCAGTGCCTGCATCTTTTCTCCATTTTCGCCAATATTTTCTCCCAGTGATGCTTTTGCCAGGGTTTGGTTGTAAGAGGGGCTCCCAAATACTTAGAGGGCAAATTGCCTCGTCTGAATCCAAGAATATTTGAAAGATGCTTCTGAATGGCAAGATGAGTATTAAAGAAAAAAATGGTAGATTTGGCATAATTAATTTCCATACCTGACGCTTTGCTGAAGAGGTTTAGGATATTCTTGAAAGCCATAGCTTCTTTCACAGTTGGGGTGCCATGCAGCATGGTGTCAGCAACAAACTGCTGGTGCGTTGTTGCGGCGATAGAGTGCAGAGGATGTAACCCTTTAATTTTGCCATCTTCTTTAGCTTTATGAATAAGTCTGCTGAGCCCTTCCATGAGGATCACAAAGAGGAATGGGGAGAGAGGGTCTCCTTGCCTGATACCTCGGGAGGGGGAAAAGGGTTCCGAGGGGGAGCCATTGACCAGGATGGAGAAATTGGTGGATTTAATTAAAGCTAGGATCCAATTGGTCCATTGATTGTCAAAGCCAAAAGCAATCAGAATGGCTTCCAAATATTGCCAGTTGACTTTGTCGATGCTTTGGAGAGGTCCAGTGGCATTAACATACCTGCCATCTTCCTAGTCTGAAGAGTGTGAACCATCTCTTGAGCTAAGAGGATGTTGTCCAAGATTTGTCTGCCCTCCACGTATCCTGACTGCTCTTCCGAAATTAATTCAGGAAGAATAGACTTAAGTCTGTTGGCTATAACTTTAGAGATGATTTTGTAGATCACATTACAGAGAGCTATAGGTCTAAATTTCTCAAGAGAGTTGGCTTCTTCTTCCTTAGGAATAAGAGCAAGGAAGGTGGAATTTAGCGATTTGAGAATGGAACAGGATCGCCTGGAGTCTTCAACAACCTCCCATACCTCTGTTTTGATGGTGGACCAGCAAGCTTTATAGAAGTTAATAGTAAAATCGTCAGGTCCGGGAGCTTTGTCATTCGGCATACTCTTAACGGCTTCCTCCATTTCCTCCATTGAGACTGCTCTTAGTAGAGCAGTGTTTTGCTCAGTAGTTATGATGCGGGGTATAGCTTGAGCAAGATCCTCAATTGCCTCTGTTCTTTTTTCCTGCGTTTCCTGAGCAATATGTTTGAAGTGCTCGGTGAGCAGAGATGATATGTCCTTGTGGTTTTGAGAAGTTTCTCCTGCTTCATTGTTGAGTCGTAGAATTTTGTTTGCACTTCTGTAGTCTAAAGTAGATCTGTGGAAAAACTTTGTATTTTGCTCTCCTTCCTCGAGCCACTGGACTCTAGATTTCTGTCTCCAGAGTGTTTCTTCCTGTTGACAGCGAAGTTGCCATTGATCCATCAATGCTTTTTCCTGTTCCTTCGAATCTTCACTAATATTCCCCGAGGTCCATAACTTGTGAATATGATCTAGCTTGCTTTCTATGATGGATTTTTCCTGGAAGATGTTCCCAAATTCTGTTGCATTCCATTCTTTAATTTTGCTTTTGATATATTTTAGTTTGCTTTGGAGCTTGAACATTCTGGTTCCTCTTATGTCCAATGGTTCACACCACCATTTCTCCAGCAATTTAACAAAGTTGGGGTGCTGCAACCAGAACTTTTCGAATCTGAAAGGCTTGTTTCTAGGAGTGCCTAGGAAGGCTGCCTCTAGAGAGATAGGCCAGTGATCTGACCCTCCACTGGGAACAATGTCAGAGTCCACTGTGATGCCTTCAAGTAAAATACTTTCCGAGATAAGAAATCTGTCTAATCGTGAAGCAATAAGTTTCTCTCCTCCTCTTCTATTGTTCCAGGTGAAGGAGCTATTTTTGGGTAAGATGTCTACTAGTTTTGCAGTTTCGATGAATTCTGCGAATAGCTCTGCATCTCTGTTGAGCCGTCTTATTCCTCCTTTTTTCTCCAAGAGAGAGGTTATCATGTTGAAATCTCCTCCCATAATGATCTTCGAGGTGAGATGTCTAAGCTTTAGACTCATAAGAGAATTAAGAAAATGAAATTTATCTTCTAATCGTTGTGGTCCATAGACATTTATGCATAAGTAAGTTTCAGAGTTACCTATAATTTGAACTTCCGTGGCAATGAACGATCTGGTGGCTTCCATTGAGAGGATACTTACTACTCTGGTGTCCCAGAGAGTGGTGATGCCTCCTTCCCATCCTTGACTAGCTACTTCTATGAAATCGATAGGTTTGCCCAATTTTTTGTTGATGTTCACCATGTGATTGGTGGCACATTTGGTTTCATGTATGAACATGATGTCCGGCTTTTCTCTTTGGAACTTTCTTTGGAGAAGTCTTTGCTTTGCTAGGCTATTGAGCCCTCTTGCATTCCATGAAATGATTTTCATTTATAACGAGGATTATTGTTGGTAGGATGGGAAGGCGTTAAGTGCCTTCATTTTGCTTGAGTTTAGCATTAAGATCCCCAAATCTTGCAGCACTTCCCCATTTGTTCTTCGTCCTCTTTTCTTTTTTTGCTTGAAACCCGTTGGATTAAGAGAGATGCTTTTTGAATGATTTCCAGTGCCTGTTGCAACACCTAATCTTCTGTTTTGCTTGTCTAGTTCCACCTTTTGTCTTGCTATGAATAGGTCACTGATCTTCCTTAATTCCTCTTTTGGAACGTTTTCTAGTCCTTGAGCTTTCCAGTTTTCTGCCATGACTGGAAGGTTCACCCTTTCCTTCTCTAGGGCTTCATTGAGCTCCATCTCGTCACTTCCACCATCATTGGTTAGCATATCAGTATCTTCATCATGTACTTCTTCAGGCTCGTGCATTTGGGCTTTGGTGCCGATTTGATTTTCCTCCCTTTTCTTCGTGTTATGGTCTTGCTGGTCCTTTTGCTTCTCAGTTCGCTGCTTTTCCCCATTTGTTCCTTCTGAGTCTGTATCTGTTTCCAGAATGCTGAAGGTGTTGTTGGTATTGCCTGGCTCTACCCCTATTCTGTTTGATCTTCTCCTGTTGGCTCTTTGTCTTACTCTTGGTTTTGTAAAGATTTGTTTGCTCTTTGCTACTTGCGTTGTTTTGAGAACTTCCTCTGTATTGTTTAAAGCACAGTCTCTGACGAGGTGGCCATGTTCATGACACTTTCTGCATCGGAATGGGATTTGTTCATAATCAATGGCTTGAAAGTAGTCCTCATCTCTGAACTCCAGCCATAAGCCTTCATGCAGGGCTCCTGAAACATCCAGCTCCACACAGATTCTCGCGCATGAGGTGTACCTTCGTTGTATTGTTGCTTCTGAGGCTTTGATAAAGGTTCCTAGACGGTCTCCTATTTGCTTGAGCGTCGCTAAGCCCCAATAGTCTATTGGAAGGGAGAATAGTCGGATCCACACAGGAACTTGTGTAAAGGTTTCTTTTTCTGGAACAAAGTTTGTCTTCCAGGGTCTCATGTAGAGTCCCGTTGAAGCAAAGAAATAGGGACCCCCATCAAAAACCCTGTCCTTATCCTCTAAGTTCGTAAAAACAACAGTAAAAAAGCCTTTTGCTCCTAGGTGTAGTTTGATATCACCTTTAGGTTTCCAGTGCTGCTTGATCCATTGACAGAGGGCGCGTTCCGTTGGCCATAGTCCCATGAACTTGCATATGACTGCATGTTTTGACATGTGTTCTCGTTGGGCTTGAATCTCCGGATCTGTGCAGACTACTCTGAGGGTTTCTTTTTCCTTTGGTTTGCAAGCTCCTTGCGTAGCATTGTTGGTGCTGGGATTTGAGGATGTTTGTTTTTCCCTCTCTTTTCGCTCTTGTTTCTCTGCATCTTGATCTTCTTCTTCCTCTGTTTGGGCGTTTATTGAGCCTGTAGCCCTTTGGTCTGCATCTGCTCTGGTGTCCCGGTTCTCCTTGCCATTAGTTACTTTGTCTTTCTTTTTTGAGTTGCTTCTTGTCTCTGTTAGCATTTTCTGTTCCCTTTCTTTACTGGTTCCGCTGAAGTCCTTGCATTCTCCAACCCCCGTGATTTTTAGTCCTTCCTGCGCTTTCTGTTTATGCATGACTATTTGTTTGAATGATGGGGTCCCTGTGGACCCCCCGCTTACCATTTGTCGGGTCAGTCCACGACCTCTGCTGAGAAGATCTGATATTCTGTCTTTCTACGCTGCTAGAACTGACTCTGGGTTGGCAGGTTTGAGGTGTTAAACCCTAGACCTAGAGGTTGCAGTCGAATCGCTAGAGCTCCCCTTGCATTCTCTTCTCCCGTTCTAAGAAGGGTTCTTCTCACATGACATAGACTCTTTGAATTTTAATGACCAATCCTGGGGCTCTCAATGGGAGCCATCTAAAATAAAATCACTTGCTCATGAAACCCATGAAGCAAGGCTTACAATAATAATTTTATTTTCTTCATTACACCATTTACAAAAGCCACAATTACATGTCATTATGAAGACCGAACCTAGTTACACTTTTCAACGCTCCCTCTTAACTAGGGAGGTATTCATAATGGTACTTGGTCATTCTCAATCTGAAAAATTTATCATATGAAGATTCAGATTGGTAACCCATCTATCTAGCATCATATCAACCGGCATTGTCACATAGCATGGCCTTGATTAACAACTCTATCCACATGATTAGAGCACAATGCTGGCGAGACCAATGATTCATAAACACCATAATCATTTTCTCTCAAGGTACATACTCCGCTTGGGTGTTGATAGGGTATGACCTTCTTTGACCTATTCTTATCTTGGATAGCCAGTCCTCAAAGAATATTGATCCACGACTACTCTTACCTTGGATGCCCTATCTCATCCTCAAAAAGCATCAGATGCCAGATGATTACCCAATCCTCCATTCTGTATAGTGAAGACCAGAATGATGTGTCTTTCTCTCTCTCTCAAATAGGGAGGACATATCTATTCCAATAAAGGAATGTTCTTATTCCTACATAAGGAATGTACCTAAGCTCCCTCTTGGCTTAAGAATTTCCAAGTTTCTCCCAAGTAAGGAACTTGCTTCTAGGCTTCCTCTCAATTAGGGACCTACAACAACTCCTCGACCAGTTGCTTGAAGAGCTCCTTCCTTCGATGTTATGAATTTCTTTGTCCAGGATTCTTCATCTTTGTGGCTCCTTTCATAGGGCACAAACCATCCATCACTTTCATCTATGAGTCAGTCATGTCATCATTCCTTTCATCAGAAAGTGATCCATCAGTCTTCATCTGGCCTTGCTTCAAGTCATGCTGCTTTCTTCATGCCATATTTTCCGGAAGGATCTTACATCCTTCTATATGGTCCTCTTGGAAGACATTCACAGTTCTTCCCTTTGGCAGTCCTACATAAACCCATGCAGATATTTGTTCAAAAATAAGAAATAAACGCTTATATCAAAATTACCTTTGTGATGGTCTTTCATCATGACATCTTCCAGTTTGCATCAACATCCTGCATACATGTTGACATATCTCCCAAAGATATCCATTGTCAAGGGTCTCCATCTTTTTCAGACTTCCATCAAAGTCTTCGTATCTTTTTGGGAGATTTCTTAGTCAAATCTTCTTGGTCTTTCAGATGTTCATCACCTTTACTATGGTTGCATATCTCACGATCTCTTCCTTCCTTTCTTCATACATTTCATTCCCAGGAGCTTCCAATCAGAGTTCCTCAATTGTAGTCAACTGGCTCATACTATATATGTGGACATATTATGTTGATTTCATCTAGTGTGACCTATGCCTTTTGTATCTTTTCAGAGGAGGAGATCCTTTTCCTTTGATCATGATTTTCAAGATAGAAGTAGTGATCCATGTTACCTGCAACCATACGACATGACATTATAGTATTGAATACAAACATACATACCTTATTTGCCTTTAGGTCATCTAGGCTTCTTTCAACAACTTTCTTGATTGAAAATATCTTCAACCCCTTGATCTGCTTCATCTCAGATGTCATCATACAATCATCTCATGAATTCCACAAGTTGGAGTTCTTGATGAAACACTTGCTTCCACTCTAGATCGGTGAATCGTTCAACGAGGATTCCATCAGAGAATCTTGAGGATCTCGCATATCCTTATTCAACAGATGTTTCCCTGTTGACTTGATGTATGATGAGCCTTGTCCTGGATGAATTCTTCCTTTCCTTAAGTTTGCAATGAGGTTCCCAAGAGCTGTATCCTTCATATTTGACTGCCATGATTTTGTTCTAGACATCCTTCATGTTTCCTATGGTGATGTCACGATATCTTGTTTCTAATGCTTCCATGATGCCATGATGCATCTTATTATTTATTATAGCCATATCCTATGTCACACAGTTCGAGTTCGAATTCGAGTTAGACAACGATTAAGTTCAATTCGAATTCGAATTTTCTGATCAGGTTCGAATGAGGTTCGACTATACATATTTTTCAATATATATATATATGACAAAATAATATAAATACAAAATCGATCCATAAACACATGAACACAAATTCTTATTAGTAAACATACATGAATAATGTAATCATTCTAACATCTAGTTAAATGTAAACATACACAATAGTAGTTTGCAAAAAGAAATGACATAATTTTCAGTGTTCAAAATTTAAATGAATGTCAAATACTAGTAATCTTTTAAAAAATCACATAATCAAAACATAATCAAAACATGATCAAAATTTAAACATACACATCATTGTAGGACATCTTCAAATTTCAAAATTTTAAATATCATCAAAGTCATAATATCATCAAAGTCATCAACACATGGAATTCCATCATTTGGCTCATCTAGTGAGTCATCATCAATGCTAATATAATAAGGAAGTCATAAAGATCATTGCCAAATAGTTATAATCCATAAAATTGTTCTAGGAAATTCAAAAAACATAGATAATCTATACTTATGGCCTACTAGACTCTAGTATGATCAAAAAGCTTTCAATCATCATGTGCATATGGCATAGTAAAGGCACTAGAATGGTGATCATCAAAGTCATCAATAGATGGAATTCCAACATTTGGATCATCTAGTGAGTCATCATCAGTGCTAATATCATCTTCTTCTGGCTCTAAATCAACATCAAACCATGGCTCGGAGGAACTAGATGCATCTTTGGCCACACTACTCAAGGCCAACTTCAAATTATTGCGAACATAAACAAGGTCTTTCAACCTTGTAGACAATAATTTGTCCATCAGTGCTAATATCATCTTCTTCTGGCTCTAAATCAACATCAAACCATGGCTCGGAGGAACTAGATGCATCTTTGGCCACACTACTCAAGGCCAACTTCAAATTATTGCGAACATAAACAAGGTCTTTCAACCTTGTAGACAATAATTTGTTTCTTTTCTTGGATTGGATATGGTTAAAGCTACTCCAATTCCTTTCACAAGCAGAGGCACTTGATCCCTGGCTCAAAATACAAATTGAAAAATGTTGCAATTCAGGAGTCTCTAATCCATAACACTGCCACCATCTCCCTGGAGGAATATTGGGCCTATCTTGTATTGCACTAGACCTTGCAAATATTCCCTCTTCCAACCTGTATGCTCGGAGCTGCTCTCTAATTCTCCTGCATTCTTCTAGATCAGGGACCAACCGTTCAAATGCATTATAAAGGCCATTCATGACTTCTGCATCATTTGTTCTTTCTATCCCAAAGAGTCTAGGATCCAAATAACAAGCTGTTGCATGTAAAGGACTATGCAACATCTTCCATCTTTCATCAATCATCTCCCATATTGCAATGTACTCATTTTCCTCATTATTAAAAGATTTTGCACTGGCTTCTTTAGCACGATCCATGCCCTCATAAACAAAACCCATGGAAGGGGTATCACTATCAACCATGCGAAGCATATCAACAATTGGTTCACATACTTTTAAGACCTTCTGAGCATTTTCCCAAAAAGCATTCCCTAAAATCACCTGTTCCAATTCCTTTCCTTTAGCTTCCTTTGAAAGATGAGACTTTTCCCACTCATTGTTACAAAAAACACCTCTTATACTCCCTTTTTCTTCAACTAGCCTTTTGATAGTAATATAATATGTGGCAAACCTGGTGTCACAAGGCCTGAGCAACTCTCTAGATGCATTATTCGTGTACAAGCTCAATGTGAGTTGATGGTTAAATATGAAGTGAGAAATATGTTTCCCCCTCCGAACTGTCTCGTTAATCCATGGAAACTATGCCAAGTCATGTAACAATAAGTCAAGACAATGAGCAGCACAAGGTGTCCAATATAGTTTTCTGTATTTATCCATGACCATTTTCCTGCTCCAACACAATTTGAAGCACTATCAGTTATAACCTGGACCACATTTTCTTCTCCAACCTCAAGAATAACTTTCTCTAAAATCTTGAAAATAAATTCGGAGGTCTTCTTATTCCCTGATGCATCAACTACTTTAAAAAAAAGTACCCCTTTAGGGCAAGAAACCAACACATTAATAAGAGGTTTATGATTTATATCTGACCAGCCATTTGATAAAATTGTGCACCCTCTTTCCTTCCAAGAGTCTTTGATCTTCTGCAAATTGTTTGTAACTCTTTCTTTTGACCTCTTCAAAAGAGTGGTCCTTATAGTCTCAGAACTAGGAGGGACATATCCTTTACCAAAACCTGCCCTCATCTTACACGCGTTGATGAAGTAAGGGCTTCTTGCCACATTAAATGGAATTGCAGATTCAGAAAACATATCACCTACAACATCATCAACTTCTTGTTTCTGCATGGGCTTCCAAAGAGTATTTAATGTAGCTGTCCCACTTGATTTATTGATCTTTCACTGAGATGAACTCCCAACACCAACCGTGCTTGAAGAAAATGCAGATAATGAATTGTAATTCATTGCAATTTCTGTTTGAACACGTTGTCTTTTGTTTTCATTCACTTTCTTAGCCTTTTGTGTATTGTCATAATCTTTCTGAAGTGTCTCCTTGAGCTCTGCAGACACATTCTTGCAACCTTCAACGCCACCTCCTTTGCCATTAGTGACAGAAAGTAAGTGGTCCATGACTCTAGTTAAACATCCAAAAAATTCATTATTACATAACTTGCATTTCAAATGCCTCCCATGAGGCCCGTCCAATTTCTCCACATATTTCCATCCTTCTGCCGTTGACTTTGGAGGTGCCATGACAAATATGTATGCATTTTTGTTGGCAATGGCATATTAAAATTCGAATTTAAATAGATGATAAAATAGTGAAATTCAATTTTCAAATACAAATAAAACTTGATATTTTGATTAAAAGGTAAAAAGTAAAAAAATCTATTGAATCATACTAGGTTCTCCTTGAGCTCTGCAGACACATTCTTGCAACCTTCAACGCCACTTCCTTTGCCATTTAGTGACAGAAAGTAAGTGGTCCATGACTCTAGTTAAAGATCCAAAAAATTCATTATTACATAACTTGCATTTCAAATGCCTCCCATGAGGCCCGTCCAATTTCTCCACATATTTCCATCCTTCTGCCGTTGACTTTGGAGGTGCCATGACAAATTTGTATGCATTTTTGTTGGCAATGGCATATTAAAATTCGAATTTAAATAAATGATAAAATAGTGAAATTCAATTTTCAAATACAAATAAAACTTTATATTTTGATTAAAAGGTAAGAAGTAAAAAAATCTACTGAATCATACTAGCTCCTAGAACCCTGATAGGGTGTTTGACTTATCTTTTAATATGGATCACTTCTAAATCTTATTACAAGTATATAGAAGTTATCAAAACTGAAACTGTATTGCAGCTGGGGAAAAACGGTCATATATATTATAAACAATGCATAAAATACTCAAATTTTAATAAAAAGATTATACATTTAATGATTTATGTACATCATTGTGTAAAACCAAATCATTGGACTAAAGATCTAACATTTTGAACTGTATTGGGCAGTTTTTCATTGGACTCACTAACCGGAGTCTGGCAAAATGCTGTCATAATAATTGAAGATGCCCATATGAGGCTCATTCTGCCAAAATTAACAGTAAGATATATTTACGAATGACACTATCTTCCAGACTTCCACTTCTAAGTTCTAACAAGCACATAAATAATTGACTAACAAAACATTACACAGACCATTAGTATATTGGAGCTATTTGTTGAGTTCTTTGAAAGAAGTATCAATTCTGTTCTTGAAAGAGACCTCATGGCAAAGTGGTTGGACTTCCCAACTATTTTGGGAAGAAGGAATGCAATTTCTTTATCTCATGGAAATTTTTGGGATGTCACTCTCTAAAGAGAACAAAACACTAGTTTTGAGTACAATGGTGGATGGATTGAAGACACTTAAGCAGGTTGCAAATGCATCATGCATGCACTTGATTATCAACAGTTTTATATAAACTTTAAAATGTATTATTGTTTTTTACTGTTATGTGGAAATAGGAAATTTAAAGGCATTGCTTTCAAGTTTCAGCAATGATTACCAACAGCCAATAAGCATAATAAGGAAATGAGAAACATGGAAATCCTCTGGATTTCAAATTAACGCCTCTTCTCAGATGCTTATCCTTTACACTAAATTAAAATAAGTTAAAATTGATCCAATGCTTTTTACTTATTTATATGACATTTATAATTATGTGTGCCTAGTTTCAGACTTTCAACAATGACTACAAACAGTCAATAAACAGAAAAAATAAATGGACACAGAGCAGTGGACCATGTACTCGATTATTTTTTGTTCATACCACAGAGAACTGTTCTATCAAATATGCAAACCCCTGTTCTGGGGTATACTGCATTCAATGGAAAAACAACTCATCTCGACTACCTGCTTAACCATTCAGAGAACGGAAAATGCACTGTGTTCTTGATGCCTTAAATATTGTTGACCTTGGCCATACTATAGTCTATGTTATGAAGTATGGCTCTGCTGGCTATCAGATTATTTTAGGATTGTGATTTTGGACGCCAAGGTTTAGATTATTTCTTTATTATGGTGGCTGTAATGAATGAATTTAGATTCCATTCATTCTTACTACATTTGGATAAATGCCCTTACTACTTTTTCAATAGGCTGTTGTAAACATCGACCCATCTTGATCTAAAGTGAGAAACGTTTTTTCTTTATAAAAAAGGTGGTTGGTTGATTCATAAAACCCAAAACAAAGAGCAGTGGACCAAGTACTTGAATACTTTTTGTTCATACAACAGAGAACAGTTCTATTAAGTATGCAAACCCTTGCTCTGGGGTATACTGCAGGCAATGTAAACACAACTTAGCTCCACTACCTGCTTAACCATTCAGAGAACAGAAAATGCACCATGTTCTTTAAAGTGAATTGAATTGAAGATTAATACTTGTATTTGCTCATGAGGCCTAGACGGGATACAATTTCTAGTGTGAAATTATACAAGTTTGAAACTCTTAAACAGAAGTTGAAGACTGAAGTTATGTCCAAAAGACCAATTCACCCTTCAATTTTTATCATTTCATTTCTAAGCAGACTAGCAGTGAAGTGAGTAACAACCCGACGGTGAAGGGACTAGTTGTCAACCTAGTTGTTGTAGTCTTGTAGAAGTAGCAGTTCAAAGTTCAAACTTCAGAAGTGTTTATGAAACTTCGAAGAGTGCTCAGTGCATTTGCTGCCGAACACAAAGATAGAGCAGTTCAAATGGTAAAACTAACACAGGTAACTTCAATTCTAAAAATGTGACGTGCTAGTGCTATGTCAAGTCGGGGTATACGCCAGAAGGTATCTGTTATGTTTTTTTTGTTGGCATTCGTCAGATCATGCAAATCTGATGATGTTCATTGTTTGCTATTGAAGATAATATGGAAACTAAGACTTTTCATGAACAACAGGAAACATGGTTGTAAACATGATTATTTTTACAAGTACTGGGATTCACCGGTCTGAAATTTCTGGCTACAGTTTGCATTCAACGATTGCTGGAAAGCTAAAGTTGTTACGGAAATTGTAATACACGGTTTAAATTAAAAAATGACTAGTTACTAAACACAACCTCGGTTGCTTTTAAGATTGCAACGCTAAAGGGGGACTGATTCAAAGAAGTTTTGGAATCCTACTAATTAGTCAATGGCACAGGTCTTTGGGAAAATAATTTACTAAACATGAAAACATAGATTATTGTTTGGGGCATGGATGTTAAAATTGTAAATACCTCTGAATAGTGAAGACTGAAGTTATGTCCAAAAGGGTGCTGCGTGCACACTGTGACACTGGTGCCGCAGTGCATCGGTGGTCTGCGTTGTGCGACTGCTCAAAGCCTCACGCGGCAAGCGTCGGCCCTCAGACTCACACTGCGTGCCCATTGCCTCAGGCCTGCGCGTCTTCAAAGTTTCAAACTCACTACAAAGTTGCAAACGCAAACTACACAGCGCTGCCGCTATCAAGTTATCAACAACTGAGAACTCCACAAATGGCACAAACAAACGCTCAGTCTCAATCGATACTCTTCCTGACAGTGTGTGCCAAAATGGTAGCCAGCAACGGTTTATAAAAAATTATTTGGCGGGAATAATTGCTAAAAGGTGGTATGCGGCCCCTGGTTTTTTTCTAAAACCATCAACAAAACTGCCAAGGAAAATCGTCGAACCTGAAAAAATTTGTTTAAGTTCGCAATTTGGTTCGATCAGGTTTGTGAGGTTCGTTGAAGTTCGATAAAGTTTGATTAGGTTCGAGTTCGACTTGAGGTTCGACTTTCAGGTTCGCCAAACCTGAACAAACCTCAAATTTTTTTTACAGGTTCGCCAAATTTCAAACCTGAAGCTTCAGGTTCGCCGAACCCTGTGACTTAGGCCATATCCCATAACATAAGATTTAGAAGCTATGTCAAGACCTTTTGTGAGGGAGACTATCTCATAGTAGAGATCTCTTACTTCCTCCTTTCTTGGACTTCTTCTCTTTGGCTTCTGCCACTTATTCGGTGATATGGGCTTCTTCTCTTCTTCTTTTTGATATTGTCTCTTTAGGACAATCTTATCTGTAATGTCCATAATTTTTCTATCCATAGCATTGAATGTGAGCTATGCTCTTCGTTCTTTTCTGAGGAACAAAATTTTCGAACTTCCCTTTTGTTAAAATTGGCAACTAGGGCCAAACTCCCTGTGGATCACCTTATTTATGGCTTCTGATATTTTTCCTAGATTCCTCTCATGTAGAGGTGTAGGATTGATCTAAAGACCATCCGATTCCCATAAGAATTTATGGAGATATGAATTTACTTTGATTATGGACAAATTGTCAAGGTCGGCCAACAAATTTATGCAGGCTCAAAAGCCCAATAGTCATGTCTATTCAACCTCAACGTTTGCATATAAATACAAGGAACATTCTCTTCATTTGGACAATTATATTCACTCATCTTCTCTCTCTCTCCTACGCATAAAAGGAGGCTCTCTCTCTCTCTCACACTGTGGCTGAAAGGAAGACGTCCTAGGGCAAGGAAGACGCAGAAAGGAGGATGCTAGGGTAGCAGGTCATCTCTTTGACCAACGTTGACCAAGCGTTGACCTTCCAGAAGTGCAGATTGGGTTTGGTTGCCTCTTCTAGGCAGGCCGCAATTTTTGGCACGAAAATCGAGGTGATCTAACCTTTGGTTTGACCGGGGTTGACTGCCCTAGTTTAGGGCTGCAAGTTGACTTTAGAAATCTGCAAATTTACTGAACTTTTGGGGCTGTTCAAGGGCTGTTTCTTCAGGCCGTTCGAGGACAAGTTGATCGGAAATTGACCAAGTATTTTAGAGGTCAATTTCAGCGAGTTTGACCAAGTTTGACTTTGCTGATCTAGGGTTTGCTGCTGCTGATACAAAATTACAAAATTCAGATTTTGTACTATTTCTCTCTGCTAAACTATTGAAGATAAAAGAAGATTTGATCAGAGGGTTTCCCTGCATTGGGGTTTGTCCCTGGCTAGCTGCCACATCTTGTGTCTCTTGTCTGTTTTCTGTTGATCATTTAATGTTCTATCTGCACTTTACTTAATGTATATGTGATTGCTAATCTGTGGCTAATAAGAAGAAAAATAAGTAAACTGCTTTAAGCATAGAACATACAATAATTTAATATGGTATCGGAGCTGAGGTGAAGACAAAGCCCAAGCAAGAGCAAGAGCAAGAGCAATCATCGAAGAGAAGGTTGGCAAGGCTATCTTAAAGAAATCATGGGGTCCTCAACACACCTCCTTGTTGAAGACAAACTCCGTGAGAAGTCTGACTATCACGGATGGAAGATGTCTCTCGATCTAACATTAGAAGAGCAGGTAGTGTTGGACCATGTGAGAGGTGGGATTGTTGAGCCTCCATCAAATGCATCCGCTGCTGCTAGGAACAAATGGACCAAGGGAGAAGTCAAAGCAAGGAAGATCACTCGAGACTCGACAAACGCTTAGTGGCCTATGTTTCTGAGCTGAACACCTCCAAGGAAATCTACGATAGACTGGTGAGTTTATTTAAAGTTAATAATGCAAATCAAGTCTTGTTTCTTAGAAATAAGCTGAAGGAAATTAAGAAGGGCAAAGATGAGAGTATGTAAGCATATTTCTTAAGGATTACCGAGATCAAGAACGATCTCCTATCTATTGGGGAAGTAATTCCTAACAGGGAAATGACACTCACAACTCTTGAAGGATTGCCATCTGAATGGTATATATTCAGGACCACTCTTCTCGACAATAACGTAATTCCTGGATTTGAG
Organism: Pinus taeda; assembly: GCA_000404065.3. NCBI lineage: Eukaryota > Viridiplantae > Streptophyta > Pinopsida > Pinales > Pinaceae > Pinus > Pinus taeda. Next base: position 84,044 of record APFE030776219.1, read on the forward strand.
GAAGTAATGGCCATATGCATTCAAGAAGAAACGAGGATGGAAGAGAAAGAAATGCCCATACCTAAAGGTCATCCCTTTGCCTTTTCTTCTCATACTAAAAGAAGAAACAATTCCAGGGCTAAATTCAAAGGAAAGACTAGACCGACAATGTTACAATTGCAATAAAACAAGTCACTATGCTAGGGAGTGCCCTGATAAAAGGGACTGACACCGAGATGATGATCAAAATCCCTCTCAAGGCAATCAAAGGAATGGCAGGTCAAATGGCAGAGGTAAAAGAAGTGCCGGAAATCAAGGAAGAGGACAACCATTCAAGAAGGTGAGAAATTCAGGTATATCTAACACTCTTAACAATAAGCAAGATGAATATTATCTACTAGCAGCTCCATCTACTACTCCTCCGGAATTGCTGGGAAATTGGCTTATTGATAGTGGTGCCTCAAGGCACTTCATTGGTTACAAAGAAGCTCTCTATAATCTGATAGAGAAGGAAACTGTCCTGGAAATTGTTCTTGGAGATAATTCAAAATATCTCCTGAAAGGCGTAGGAAATGTCACTCTTCAATTGAATCAGGGTAATACCGTCCACTTACAAGATGTATTATATGTACCTGATCTCAAAAAGAACATGGTGTCCATTTCGGCAATGGAAGACAACGGCTACAAGGTGGCCTTCAGCGATGGCAAGGTACATGTATGGAAAAAGAACTTTAAAGATGCTTTTACTCTTGGGTTTCGAGTTGATTCATTATATCAGGTTGGTGGAAGTCTGCTGGGTGTCATGTCTTGTGACATATCTCTTCAGTCCGAACTATGGCATCGGAGGTTTTCTCACCTTCATTATAAAGCTCTACCCGATGTAAGAAAAATGGTGACTGGATGCCCGAGTTCAGATTAGAGCAAGAAGGTGTATGTCCAGGATGTGCCGAAGGGAAGCTCTAAAGGGGTCCATTCCCCTCAAGCCAAAGCAAGACCTCCAATATATTGCAGTTGGTTCACTCAGACATATCCGGTATGATGCTTGTGAACTCCTTGGGAGAATGTTTATATTACCTCAGTTTTACAGATGATTATTCTTGCAAGACCTGGATATACTTCTTAAAAAAGAAGGATGAAGTGTTCTCTTGGTTTCGGCACTTCAAAGCCTTGATCGAGAATCAAACTGAAAAGAAGATCAAGATCTTAAGGACTGATAATGGGACTAAATATGAATCCAATGAGTTTCATGACTTTTGCAAAGAGGCTGGCATTAAGAGGGAGACTACTACGCCATACACTCCTGAACAGAATGGTGTGGTGGAAAGGAAGAATCGTACAATTATGGAAGCTGTCTGTGCTATGCTCCATGATCAAAGACTTCCAAAGTTTCTATGGGCTGAAGCTGCAAATACCGCCACCTATGTACAAAACCGATGCCCTCATCAAGCATTGGGTTCCATAACTCTCGAAGAAATTTTCACTGGTAAGAAACCTGACGTATCTCATTTTAGAATTTTTGGAAGCCCTGTATATTTTCATGTGCCTAAAGAAAAAAGGAATAAATTGGGTGCATCTGAAAAGAAAGGAATCTTCGTGGACTATAGCGAAAATACTAAGGGCTATAGAATCTATGTAGCTGGTCAAAGGGAAGTCGAGATTAGTCATGATGTGACCCTTGACAAAGATATGGCTCTTAGCAAGGTAGACAATCTTCCTACTTTAAGGGGATCTAAAGAAGTTGACATTGGGGAACCGAAGGAAAAAGAAGATGAGTCGATACCCGATGTGGAAGAACATATGGATCCTGTTGATCCTCCTCCGCAAGAGCCTTCCTCTTCTAGGAAGAGGGCTTCATGGCTTAGGGGGACACTTGATGATGCTGAAGGACACATTGCACCCCGAGGAACCTTCCGTGAAAGTAAGAAGCCAAACAGGTATCAGGGATACCTGACCATCATGAGCACGATCATCCAAAATGAGCCTTCGCCATTCATAGATGCTGTCAAGCATCAAGTATGGAAGGATGCTCTGACCGAGAAATATGAGACCATTATGAAAAACGATGTTCGGGATGTGGTCCCTAGACACCAGGACAAAGCAGTTGTCACTTCAAAATGGATTTACAAGATAAAGCATGCAGTTGGTGGAAGTGCAGAAACGTATAAGGCTCATTTTGTAGCTCGTGGCTTCTCCCAGAAGGAAGGTATAGACTATGACGAGATATCTGCACCTGTTGCCCGATATACCACCATCCGCTCGATCATAGCCCTTGCTGCTTCACAAGGATGGAACCTACATCAGATGGATGTCAAGACTGCATTCTTACATGGTTCGATAAAAGAGGAGGTCTATGTGGAGCAACCCAAAGGATTTGAGATTTATGATCGAGAATCTCATGCGTGCAGGTTGAAGAAGGCCCTCTATGGGCTAAAGCAAGCATCCCGAGCATGGTACGAGAGGATCGATAGCTACTTGATGAAGTTGGGATTCACTAGAAGTGAAGCCAACCCTAACCTTTACTTTAAGGTTATAGATGACAAGCCTCTCATATTGGTACTATATGTTGACGACCTCTTTCTAACAGGTGCAGACCCTCTCATTCACGAATATAAGAGGGAGCTGGCTTCTGAGTTCGAGATAAAAGACCTAGGACTTATGCACTATTTCCTAGGACTGGAAGTCTAGTAGAAACCAAGGAGATTTTCCTATCTCAAGGAAAATATGTGGTGAAGATATTGGAGAGATTTGGCATGGTGGACTGCAAGACCGTAACTACCCCGATGGAGCTTGACTTCAAGAAGTTAAGTGGTAGTGCTTCCTGACCTGTTTTACGAAATGCTACTGAGTATCGTCAACTTGTTGGAGCATTAATGTTCTTGGTGAACTCCTGTCCGGATATATGCTTTGCAGTAAACACATTGAGTCAACATATGGTTGAGCCTCACCACTCACATTAGATTGGTGCCAAGAATTTGTTGAGATATCTTCGTGGCACAATCACTCATGGGTTGAGATACACTGCCAAAGATGTGAGACTACTTGGGTATATTGATGCTGATTGGGCAGGCAGTGTGGTGGACCGAAAGAGCACTTCTGGGTGCTGTTTCTCTTTGGGATCTGCCTCGATATCTTGGATGAGCAGGAAGTAGAAGTCAGTGGCATTGAGCACTGCCGAGGCAGAGTACATTGTTGCTAGCATGGCCTCCTGTGAGGCAGTCTGGTTGGGAAAGCTCTTCAGTGAGTTGTTTGGATTTACATTGGATACCACCGTGATTCTGTGTGACAACCAGAGCGGGATCCGTTTATCAGAGAATCCCGTATTTCATCTTTGCTCCAAGCATATCGATATCAGGTACCACTATATTTGAGATATGGTGCAGCGAGGAGTAATAAGGCTCCAACATATTGGTAGAGATGAATAGGTCGCCGACATTTTGACAAAGCCCCTAGGATATGTCAAATTCCTGACTTTCCGAGAACGACTTGGTGTTGTTCAAAGACCCTCTTATGAGGGTCGAGTATGATGTATTGAGCTCTGGGAGCTCCACGGGGGTGCGGGGTACTTCTTGGAGCGACATGTGACCACAGGGCGACTCACCATCCCTGGTGGTGCACTATGTACAGGGTAAATGTTCAACCTTCCCTTGTGACACCCTGTGGTGACTGTGGAATATGATGATTAGTTCTCTTGTGGGCCAGGATGATTCGTTCTCCATGGCGACTGTGGAGCAGGATGATTAGTTCTCTTATAGGCCAGGATGATTAGTTCTCCGTGGCATCCACTGGACAGGATGATTCGTTCTCCTGTCGAGGCATCCTATCCATGCACTCTGGGACTCATGGGAAGTACCTCTCATCTGATCAATGAGCAGAGAAATGAGGATAGGGACCATAGTAGTACTATCGATGGACGCATTGTTGTATCTACCGTACTCCCTATGCTAGGATGACCTCCATTGATCTGGGATCAGTGAGAGTGGTTCACACTCTGAGACTGACTTCAGGTCCGTGGAGGATGGTATTATACATCCTCGATCATTTCTTCTTCTTCATAGTTCGAGTAAAGCAGAGTGGGGTCAAGCTGTACAGGACAGTGCATTTGATGGATAGCAGGGACGATCTGACGGAGTGCATTTGATGGATAGAAACTAGGGCCAAACTCCATGTGGATCATCTTATTTATGGTTTCTGATATTTTTCCTAGATTCCTCTCATCGAGAGGTGTAGGATTGATTTAAAGATCATCCGATTCCGATAAGTATTTATGGAGATATGAATTTATTTTGATTATGGACAAATTGTCAAGGTCAACCAGCAAACTTATGTAGGCTCAGAAGCATAATAGTCATGTCTATTCAACGTCAACGTTTGCATATAAATACAAGGAGCATTCTCTTCATTTGGACAATTTAATTCACTCATCTTCTCTCCCTCTCTCCTACGCATAAAAGGAGCCTCTCTCTCTCACACGTGTCGCTGAAAGGGGACGTCCTAGGGCAAGGAAGACGCAGAAAGAAGGACGCTACGGTAGCAGGTCATCTCTTTGACCAACGTGGACCAAGCGTTGACCTTCCAGAAGTGCGGATTGGATGTGGTTGCCTATCCTAGATAAGCCGCAATTTTTGGCACAAAAATCGAGGTGATCTGACCTCTAGTTTGACTGGGGTTGACTGCCCTAGTTTAGGGCTGCAAGTTGACTTCAGAAATCTGAAAATTGACTGAACTTTTGGGGCTGTTCAAGGGCTGTTTCTTCAGGTTGTTCGAGGTCAAGTTGACCGGAAATTGACCAAGTATTTTAGAGGTCAATTTTAGCTAGTTTGACCATGTTTGACTTTGCTGATCTAGGGTTTGCTGCTACTGATACAAAATTACAGAATTCAGATTTTGTACTATTTCTCTCTGCTAAACTATTGAAGATAAAAGAAGATTTGATCGAAAGGTTTCCCCACATTGGGGTTTGTCCCTGGCTAGCTGTCACATCTTGTGTCTCTTGTCTTGGCTTGTTTTCTGTTGATCATTTAATGTTTTATCTGCACTTTACTTAATGTATATGTGATTGCTAATCTGTGTCTAATAAGAAGAAAAATAAGTAAATTGCTCTAAGCATAGAACATACCATAATTTAACTCCTTTCCTTCTTGCAAATGTTTGAGTCCGTTAACCTTCAACACTTTTGCCCTCAACTTGTCTTCTTCTATCTTGCATAGAAACCACAAGTTGTCAAATAAGGTAGATTTCTTATCCCCATGGACATTTGTTACCTTGTTAATCAGTTAGTGCATTTAGAATAATGATGATTATCTTCTTATCATCTCTCCTAGATCTCACAGTTGAGATCTTATGAAGATATCTCTTCATTCTTTGATACCATCAATTTTGTGTAGATCAGATCTAAGTCACGTGACCTTCTTTATTGCATCTTCAGAGAATATTCTTACGAGCTTATCATATACATCTCTTTGATGTCTCCAATATTGCTATATGAGGGGTCCATTCATAAGAATCCCTTTCCATGAATTCAGAGGAGACATTTTTCATTCATGTGTTCAATGACTTCACTTTCTTCGAGGACTATGTTTATCCTCCTTTTTCATGCAAAGAATTTCGATGACCCAACCAACTTATAGATCTCCTTGCAAACACGAAGTCATTTTACCAAATTTGATTAAAGAATGAAAGATACTTACTTGACAAGTGAAGATGAAATCTTCATCTTGACCACTCTGGTGATGGTTGAAGAAGATGTATTAGTGCTCCCTTTTGGATGATCTTCTTCCAAATGAAAAAGATTTTCTTCAAGAAAGAAGACAATGTCTTTTGATCTAGCTCTTTTTGATGATGTGATTGATAAGGATTTCTTTACTGCTTCCTTGGATGATCTTCTTCAAGGGCAGGGATGGGATCCTTGCTTCAATGTGAGGGAACTTGCCTCATAGCTTTGAAGATGATGATAATTCCTTCTTGCTTTCAAGATACTTCAACTACTTTGGTAGTGAATGAGTGCAGATTAGAATTGCTTCTAGGGTTTCGACTTTCACCAAGATGATGTGATCTTCATCATTAAAGTCCTTTGAGTTACCTTGCCTTATAGATAACTTGATGATGACTAGAGGATCCAAAAACTTTTGTTATTGTAGACTCCTACTTCGATCTAGGATTTTGTTCTTTAATGTAGATCTTGAGCTTTTGCTTTCATAACCTTCGACTTGCTTAGATGCCTTTCTTGAAACTCGATCCTTGAGTGTCTCTTTGATTAGATGCCCTTCCTTTGACTTGAGCACCTTAGCTTTGATACCATGTTGAGAAATCTAGGGCATTTACATTAGGTGATTTCTCTTTTATTAGTGACTGCTTGTGAATGCTTTTTACTTGTTTAGATTAGAATCTTGTTCATGTTAGATTATTAGTGTTCTTCATCAAACAATAACCAATGCATGAACATAAATACACAAGAGACACAACATGTATGCTAAATACACTAGGGCCAAAACCTCTCACTCTTTGAGAGGAAAACCCACACAAATTCTTCTTATAGAGATTCGAATTGATGAATACCAAGACCAAGACCCTTGACCTATTAGCCACTCCAAGACCAAGACACTAATTCTCTAAACTGTCTTCTCCTTCCTCTTCTCGGTTCCTCCTTCGCTTTGACCTTGAGATCATCTCCTCTAATTGTGGTATATATATATTCATCTGAACTATATCCTTCTGCTGTAGCATCGAGACTCTTTCTTAGACGTCCGAACCCTTATTACTTTGATAACCTTTCATCATTGATCCGAGTTCCTTATGTACTTTGTCACCGCAACTGTGATCCGAATTCTTTGACCTTCAAAGATTCGAACTTCTTCTGATCCGAGATTCTGTGATCCGAATTTATCACTACCTCAGTCCACCCAAAAATCTCATAGATGTATTTGAGCTTCACTGTCCTTTGTCACCCGAAATATCAGAGAGATCCGAATTCTTTCACTGTGTTTATATCTGAACTATTTTGTTAGGGTCCAACCCTAACCCCTTAATAAGGTCGAGTCATAGTTATAGTTAGTTAAAGAGTCAATAAAGCTCGTATTAATAATTGTAAGTGGTTTACGCGCATTTAAGAAAAGGACCACAGTTAGTTGCAAATAGGCCATGGTATTAGATAGATGGTATTGAGAGAACCATGGTAATGACCCATGGTATTGTATGTATAAATCCTATATAAAGGATAAAGACTCCCCATTGAGGAATATTAAGTCTTATTTTGTAATCGAGCTCTGCTCTGCTGGAGGCTGCCCCCTCAAAGATGCAAGTGAACATTGCTTTCATCTCTGAATAATAAAATACTTGCTATTTTTCTCATTTTGTTCTGTGTTTTGGGTTGTATTTCTTCGCATATTTGGTATTGTGGAATTTCTCGCAGGTCAAGAGCATAACAAGTGGTATCAGAGCACTTTCCAAGGTCAGTGGTACCTCCATTTTTCGCAGATTTTTTTTACGCTAGAGACGTGTTCCGACGTCTTTAAACCACGGGATCTGTCGTTGAGCGCATAAACCTGCGGATTTGGGGAGACATGCATGCAAGAAATACGAGAGTTGGCCACGCTTGTTGGACTCCCTTGTAACCCCATGGGTACCCTTTCGAGTAGTAGCGCATTAGACAAAACCACGCACGGACTGCCTTCCATGTACCCTCTGGGTATATCGTAAGCCCCCTAGGCTCACCTGAAACCTCGCCTTAGATAAATTGTCGGTCGTCTTGCTGCTACAGTACACCGAGAACAGCACTCGGGGAGATTACTTGCGCGTATGATAAGGTAGTCAGGTAGTATGGCTAAGGGTATGGTTGATCCTCCTTAGTTAGTGCCCTGAAAGATTGGGCTAAGTACTATTGTTGGACCCTTATGTATTTTGCGATCTGTAGTACCTGACACTCCTTTGAGACCATAGTTACCTCAACTCTCTGAAGATCACCCATTATCTTATTTGCTAGATTTGATCTAGCAGTTGGGGTTTTGTAACCGCCGCAACAATCAGATCCACTAGTTGAGGTTCTACCGCCACAGTACCATTTAGATCTAGTAGTTGGGGTTCTGTCGTCGCTGCAGTCTAACTCACATTCAACAATTGGGGGTTTCGCAGGCAGATCTGACCATTTGCACAGTGAGGCTTGTGGCTCCTATAGCCTGGGCCGATTCTTGCAGGACATTGGGCATGATCAAGTTTTCTGGAATTTGGCCACTGCATTATTGATCAGCGGGGAGTAAAAAGAAAAGTCGAAGGCCTTCCTGGGACGCTTACTAGAGACTTAGCCCATAAGAATTAGGACGACGTGCTGATCGTAGTGGTACCATTCACTTGTCAGCTTCAATTTTCAGGCAGTTCCAAATTTTTTCAAAGTGACGACAAGTGGCCAAGATCTGTGTATGGTAGCAACCAAAGCTCAAGTCATGGCCAATGAGAAGATCGAGCGCCTTAACAAAAGTTGGATTCTTTCCAGAGCCTAGTGGACTAGATGAAGGAATTATTGGCACAACTCAAAGTGAGCACGTCGGGGTTGCGTTTGGAGGCACATGGTATTAATGAAGACCTTGAAGGAGAATCTAGCCATCATCTTCACTTCCATGGAAATCACCAACATTTCCACCCTTGCCCACCCAAGCTGGACATGTATAAATTTGATGGCTCTAATCCGGCAGTATGGGTAGCACAAATGGAACAATATTTCATTCTAAATGATATCCAAGATGATTAAACTAAATTACGTGTGGGAGCCCTTTACTTGGACCAAGAGAGATGGCAATGGTGGCAGTGGCATCGAAAATGCTATCCTGGGAACATAACTTGGCAGATGTTCTCAAAATCTCTTTGTGACCGCTTTGACAGAGAATCTGATTTTTGGGTTGTCTTACTAAGCTCCTACAGACAGGCACAATAAAAGACTACATTGCAGCCTTTGAGACATTGGCCATCCGCATAAAAGGTCTCAGAGATGAATTCTACTTGGAATGTTTTATAAGTGGTCTCAAAGAAGCCATCCAAGCCCATGTCCGAATGCACCTCCCACCTACATGGATGGACGCTCGCACAAAGGCTATCGAAGTGGAATGTGCTTTAGCTGCCCAGTCGCCTTGTCCAAATTTCATAGCCAAGGGACGCCCCACCCAGGCTCAGGGCCTTACCTAAACACTTAAGGTTCAAAAGGTGTCTCCAACAGAAATGGCTGAAAGAAGAAAACAAGGATTGTGCTACTACTATGATGACAAATACTCCCCCGGGGATAAATGCAAGGAACCCAAATTCTTTCAAATTGATGTTACTGATCACAACTCATCTGAAGAAGCCCCACCCCTTGAGGGACCAGAGAACGAAGTTGAGGAAACCCAACAAGACAATGAACTCCCAGCTACGCTAGAGGAACCAGTTATCTTGCTACATGCTTTGGCGGGCATTTCTGCACCCCAAACTCTCAAAATCAGAGGCTTTATTAAACATCGCTCTTTAGTAGTATTGATTGATAGTGGCAGCACTCATAACTTTATCCATCAGCGAGTCGCTGAAGCTGTTCATTGTTTTGTCAGGGCAGTCTCTACTTTCCAGGTCCAGATTGTTGATGGGGGGACAATGAAATGTGAAGGCTGTTGCAAAAATATCAAACTTCAGATGGGAAACTACCACCTAAAGACCCACATGTTTGCAATTAACATCGGTGGTTGTGACATTGTCTTGGGTGCTGAATGGCTTCGCACATTAGGCCCAATCACCATGGATTTCCAAGAGTTATATATGAGCTTTAAGCAGAATGACCACATGCATACCCTCTGTGGACTCCAGGCAGGTGCTCCTTCTATCATCAGCTCGCATCGCATGGAAAAGTTGTTGAAAAAGGGCCATGATGGAGTTATTGCTTAGTTTAATGCCATCCAGGCCATCGAGCCCACTACTCTTCATATTCATCCTGACATGCAACCGGTCTTGAATTGACACCAGCAGGTATTTGACAAACCTAAAGAGCTTCCACCCTCTAGAGGGGAACATGATCATAGCATCACTTTGGTCCCAGGGGCACAACCGCCGAATGTGCACCATATCAATATCCTTTGGCCCAAAAGAATGAAATTGAAAAAATCATCAAGGAACTCCTTGAAGCCGGTGTCATTCGTCTTAGCATCAATCCTTATTCATCACCAATGGTCATGGTGCTCAAGAAAGATGGGGAATGGCGCATGTGTCCAGAATTCAGGGCCCTCAACAAGCTCACGGTCAAAGACAAATCCCCTATCCCGCTTGATGATCTACTGGATGAACTACATGGTGCTCAATTCTTTACTAAGCTCGATCTTCGCTTTGGCTATCACCAAATACGCATGAAAGAAGTAGACATTCCCAAGGCTGCTTTTTGAACTCATGAAGGCCATTATGTATTCTTGGTCATGCCATTTGGTCTCTGTAATGCCCCATCCACTTTTCAAAGCCTCATGAATCACCTGCTGAAACCATATCTCCGAAAATTTGTCCTTGTTTTCTTTGATGACATTCTCATCTACAACCTAACCTGGGAAAAACATCTTTAGCATGTAGACCTAATCTTGCAACCGCTCGACAAATTATTTGTCAAATTGTCCAAGTGCTCTTTTGGCATGGAAGAAGTCGAGTATTTGGGCCACATTGTGGGTCGTGAAGGTGTCTAGGTGGATCCCAAAAAGATACAAGCAATGCAAGATTGGCCCCAACCAAAAACCTTGAAGAGTTTGAGGGGATTCTTGGGTCTCACCGGCTACTATCGCAAATTTGTCCGCAATTATGGTTGCATTGCTAGACCCCTCACTAACCTTCTCAAGAAAAATTCATTCCTTTGGATTGATGCAGCACAACAGGCGTTTATGGCTCTCAAACAGGCCATGTGTTCCACTCCCGTATTGGCACTACGCGACTTCACCAAATCTTTTGTGATTGAATGTGATGCTTCAAGTACTGGTATTGGTGTTGTCTTAATGCAGGAAGGTCGACCCTTCGCTTTCACTAGCCAACAACTGAGTGGGAAACATTTGGGACAATCTACCTATGAGAAGGAGATGATGGCCATCTTACATGCAGTAGATACCTGGCGACCATACTTATTGGGGCAATGTTTCCAAATCCGCACAGACCATCAAAGCCTCAAATATTTTTTGGAGCAACATCTATCCTCGCCCTAGCAAAATAAATGGTTGGCCAAAATGTTGGGATATTATTATGAGATAATTTACAAGAAAGGGCATGACAATGTAGTAGCGAATGCTTTATCACGCTAATTTGAGGATGAGAGCACCCTGCTATCAATCTCTCTTCCCATACTAGATTGGATTGAAGAAGCCCGCAAGGAATGGTTTTCACACCCCTCTTTCTCCCAACTCATTAATAACTTGAGAGCAGATCCTAATTCCTTAGTTGGCTACTCTTGGGAGGATGAGATTCTTCGCTACAAGGATAGAGTAGTTATATCACCGACATCCACCCTCAAAACGCGCATTTTGGCAGAGTTGCACTCATCTCCCACTGCACGCCATGCAGTTTTTCAGAAGACTTATGCTCGCACTCGCCGTTCTTTCTTTTGGACAGACATGAAAACTGACATTCTTACTTTTGTAGCTGAATGTGATGTCTGTCAACACCACAAAGGAGAAACAGTAAGTCACCAGGCACCTTACAACCATTTCTGATCCCTGCCTCAATCTGGACGAATGTTTCTATGGATTTCATTACTGGTCTTCCAAAGTCAGGCAACAAATCAGTCATCATGGTGGTTGTGGACAAACTTTCTAAATATGCTCATTTTTGCGCTCTACCCCATCCATTTACCCCCACTTTGGTGGATCAAGCTTTCATGTCTGATTGTGCCCTGACTTTCAATAGTAACTTTTGGCAAGAACTTTTCAAGCTACAAGGCACCCAACTCCAACTAAGTACTTCCTATCATCCCCAAACTGATGGTCAAACTAAAGCAGTCAACAAATGTTTGGAGACATACCTAAGGTGCTTCACTTCAGAAAAGCAACATCAATGGGTAAAATGGCTACCTCTCGCTGAATGGTGGTATAATACTAACTATCATGCAGCCACCAAGATGACTCCATATGAAGCAGTGTATGGCCAACTCCCACCTTCACCTACTTCTTATATCCCTGGATGCTCTAAGGTGCGAGCAATAGATCAACTCCTACAGAACTGTGCAACCATGCTAGCCCGTCTCAAAGATAATCTCCATCAAGCTCAGAATCGCATGAAGCAACAGGCAGACCAACATCGTTCAGAGCGCACATTTCAAGAAGGGGATCAGGTATTCCTGCGACTACAACCATATAAGCAAACATCGCTTAAAGAAAAGGGCTGCCAAAAATTAGCTCCAAAATTCTACGGACGTTATCAAATACTTCAGCGCATTGGAGAAGTAGCCTACAAGCTAGCCTTGCCACCAACTTCAAAAATACATCTAGTCTTCCATGTATCATGCCTCAAGAAAGTGGTGGGGAACAATTGCAGAATTCAAACCAGTCTACCTGAATTGGATGAAGAAGGTTCACTCTGGCTCCAACCTGAACAGGTCCTTGATACGCGAGAACAACATTTGCGCGGTCACATGATCAAGGAAGTCCTCGTCAAGTGGAAAGACACCTCTCCAGAAGATGCGACTTGGGAACCAACCACTACTCTTCAGCAATTTCCGCAGCTTCCTTGAGGACAAGGCTGCTTTTTATGGGGGAGGGCATGTTAGGGTCCAACCCTAACCCCTTTATTTATGTAATAGGGTTGAGTCATAGTTATAGTTAGTTAAAGAGTCAATAAAGCCCGTATTAATAATTGTAAGTGGTTGACTTGCATTTAAGAAAGGGACCACAGTTAGTTGCAAACGGGCCATGGTATTAGATAGATGGTATTGAGAGAACTATGGTAATGACCCATGGTATTGTATGTATGAATCCTATATAAAGGATAGAGACTTCCCATTGAGGAATATCGAGTCTTATTTTGTAATCGAGCTCTGCTTTGCTCGAGGCTGCCCCCTCAAAGAGGCAAGTGAACATTTCTTTCATCTTTGAATAATAAAATACTTGCTATTTTTCTCATTTTGTTCTGTGTTTTGGGTTGTATTTCTTCGCATATTTGGTATTCTGGAATTTCTCGCAGGTCAAGAGCATAACATGTTCACTATACCCATCTGAATTCCATCCGAACTTCTGACTGTAGATATCATCCGAAAATCTTAGAGACAAATCCGAATTTTCATTGTGGAAATGCGAAGAGTCTGCCCACGTATTTATAGTGGTTCGTCCATAAAGAAGTCAACTTGTACTTATGAAGAGGTGTGTCTTTATATAAGTTCAGCCAACATGATTATATTTGTAACAGTAAAAAGTAAAACTAAAATTAATGTCTTAATGAAAAACAAATACTTACAGATGAGCTCACCTATATTACCTGTAATTGCAGTCGGCCAAATGATCACAAGATTTTGGGGACGACTCTCCTCCCAACCGTAGGCTCAATTGTGCAGGATTCTGCGACAACTGGCCACCCCCGAGCCCTCAATCAACGACTACTGGCAGTGCTCCTAAGTCTTAGTATACCATTCTCCCAAGAGAATGAAAGATAGAATCTCGAAATGATAGAATGCAAGAATGCCTCTCATCTTCCTCACCATCTATTAAATAGAACAAACATTGGAAGGGGAACCACATGCACACACTCCATGTGTCTACATGCAACTTTGATTTTTTTAGTTTTCTTGTTTTATTTCTTTACTTTTCTTTTGATTTTTAGCTTTCTTGTTTTATTTTCTTCTTTTTAATAGCTTTACTGATTTTTTTATTGTTTTCTTTGTTTTATTTCTATTTATTCTTATTTAGAATTTTAGTATTTTTATTTTTATTATTTATTTTCTTGTATATTTTTAAATATAATTTATTATTTAACATTTATTATTTATTTTTATTATTTATTATGAAGTGATTTATTATTTATTATTAAGGGGAGGGATATTACAATATTGAGGCTGACATCAAGAGGAGTACTAGTGCTTGTCGTTGGAGGGCTTTCTAGACATATTATAGACTCAAATAAATTGTTATATCCCTAAGAAGGGTTCTTCATACATGGCATAGACTTTTTGACTTTTGATGACCAATCCTAGGGCTCTCAATGGGAGCCATCTAAGATAAAATCACTTGCTCGTGAAACCCATGAAGCAAGGCTTACAATAATAATTTTATTTTCTTCATTACATCATTTGCAAAAGTCACAGTTACATGTCATTATGAAGACTGAACCTAGTTACACTTCTCAACAAAATTTTGATGTTTGGATAATTTTCATGTCTTGGAGCTTCTTGATGGCAAGTTTTTGGATGCTTGGATATATTCTTATACATGTAAATACATTTTAATGCTCTTCTTTCTTTCTAATTTTGTCACATACATTGTTGTTGTGATTTCGCTATACTAGGGCTTATTTGTTGCATCTCTTATGCGAAGTTGTGGAGATTTTGTTTCTGGATAGTGAATGCTTCATGTATCGGCCATGTACAATGAATAAATGTTCCTAGGGATGTTTCATTACTGAAATTCATCTTAACAAGCCATTTGCCTTGCAAACGAAATATAAAGTCTTTGAAGTTGCTTTTGTTGTCGACCTAGTGCCAAGCAAAGTTGTCTTTGAGGCCTCCTTGGCCTTTTAAATTCAAAGGTCCATAGTCATAATTCTACCTGACTCCAATCTCCCCAAAGGATTAGGCACTGGTCCACCCAAAGGTGATCACCTTAAACCTATTTTCCTTCTCCTCTCTCCTTTTCTCTAGGTCTAGCCCTTTACATAACCTAGGGCATCAATTATCTCACAATCTAGCCATCCAAATAATTTGGTTTTTGGTCCACAACTGCGTTGGTGTGTCCTCAAGACACCCTCCAAATTTCACAAGATTTCGACTGTGGGATCTTGAGATATCACAAGCCCTAGCTTGAAAACCAATTCTTGCCCTTGGTTTCCTTTGGGCTAGAAACCTAACTGGGATCCTTGCATTGCCTTTCATTGAAAATTCATTCCTTGATCCCATTCCCCTCCCTAATTAGGTCAAGCATATCATTGGTTGCTAAATCCTAACCCCTTGACCGAACCTCGGGTCCACTTGGTCCCGTGTGGTCCCATGCACTATCAAGGTTAATTCTTCAAAGATCACATAGAACCCAAGTTTCCACAAGAATTCTAGGACTTAGGGATCTCCTTTATAAGACACATGCTCAAAACCTAACCCTAGAAATTTTCCCCAAGCCCTTCCTAGAGAGCCTTCCATCTTGTCTTCCAAGACAAGCAAGCCACATATTTGAGCCTCTCTTGTGAATAGGCTTCTAGGATCACCCCTCGCCCTATCATTTGTCCATCCATTTCGTGATCCTTATAATAACGGGTCTCCTTCCATCGATGGAAATCCATAAAGGGTAGGGAGATTTAGCCGAGGTGACAATGGGCTATCACTCCATTGTTGCCCTTAACCTAGTAGTAGCCCTTCAAGGATCCTCTTTTAGGACCCTTGCTAGTTTGAGCGATAACACTTCCTTCCTAGATTTTAAGAATAAGTCTACATTATCATTTTTATCATGATATTGTTTATAAACATTACAAATATAACTAATTATTTGTCCCTTCAATGAGAATTAAATTGGTCTCTTGTCTTTCCTTCTTGTCCCTGATCTTTAGTCTTCTTTTCCACTTTTGCTTTTGTACCTGCAAACATAAACACGAGCTGAAGTCCATATAAAAGAACAATCATCCACCGGAATGCATGGGTCGCCAGCCACTGCAACCGCTGGTTTGCTAGGATATTCTTTCATGTACGTGGTTCATCGGACATCCAATTGTAATTGTGTCACAAATACCTTTTATTTGTACCCATTTTTCCCCTTTTTGTCTCTGTCATCATCTTCCACCTGTGTTTCTGGCTTAACTCTAATCCTTTTCTTGATGCCCCTGCATCAAGAACCTTTTCTTTCTCGGTGAGGAGAAGATACATCCCAACTTTATGAGATCTCAGAGCTGGACTTGCCCCTCATATAGTACTGCGGAGAAGTGTTCCAATTAATACTTTGTCTCTTGGTTGGCTTTTCTTGACCTCCTAGGATTCACCTTTTTTGGTCTTCACCCATTTAGTTATATGATTTTATATTATTTTACATTCTTATCATAATCATTTTTGTCTCCTTTTTGGGATGTTTCATGCATCCTCGTTATAGTGCTTATTGTACTCTCTAGTCCTTATGACGTATTTTGGCCTTTCGTGGATATTAATATAATATTTTATTTTATTTCTACAGCATCTTAGAATTCCAAGAACAATTGGAAGTAAACACACAATTCCTGGAGGTAAAACTGAACACAATATGATGTTATCTTTGAACAGAATAAAATTGGAATATAAGAACCTTTTCTTTCTGGGTGGGGAGGACATACATCCCAACTCTGTTATATCTCAGAGCTGGACTTGCCCCTCATAGAATAGTGCCGATAAACGTTCATTTTTTTTATGGCCTCAAAGGTTAGGGAAGTTTCAGTGGGATGGCAGGCACCTGCCCAGGATCTCACAGTGCATCCCAACCCCCCTTCCATGTCCTCTTTGGATCCTTCACATGCCATTGTTAGGATTTGCATCAATCCTTTCTCAAAGCCTATGGCATCGTTAAGCTTTGCATAAATCCCTTCTCAAAGCCTAAAGTGATAGGGATTTGCATCAATAATTTCTCAAAGCCTATGGAATCGTTAAGCTTTGCATAAACCCCTTCTCAAAGCCTAATAGTGATAGGGGTTCCCCTTCTCCATCCGCCCCTTTTAGTATTTCTATCTATGATGTTGGTATTGAGCTTGACCTCCCTCTGAGCCTGCTCGTATTTCTATCTATGATGTCGGTATTATATATATCTAGCCTCTGCTCCTTTTCTTTATTTCGACATCATTTGATCATGCTCTTTCATGTATCGTGTTTATGTTAGTTTAGCTTAATTTACTCTTTCAGAGTAGCCCTTAGTTACTCCTTACTGCTGATTGTATTTCCCCCCCGGTGCTATTGACAAACCTTTTGGTCAATCGTCGGACCTCAATATGATGATCGCATATTATCATAGACAATGCAAGATTTACAGTGTAGTTATGTAAGATGCAGAACCAAGAGCCAATAAATACTCCCTGGAATCCTCTGTCATCGAATAAGAATGAATAGTGTAAAAATGAAACCAACAGATATTCTCTGAACCTTTTGATGGAATTACGAGAATATTCTGCATAGGCTATTTATATTGTTTGTGGCTTGTAAATTTTGAGATTTAGTTGTGCTTTTTATGCTGAAACTTTTAAATTTCTGGCTGGCATCCTTTGACATTCAGCAATGTAATATTATTTTTTTGAAAACTACGTCATATATTTATATAAAAGTATTTACAAACAGCAAGACAAAAATGTGGAACGGTATCCTTTGTTGTCTCTAAGTTTTGAGATTGGGTTAGGTTATTCAGATGCTGCAGCCTTTAGAGCTGTTAGGCAGTCATGCAGCATGCTTACCCATTTTTATGCTTCTATTGCTCTTTAAAAAAATTGCTCTATATCTAGTTATATTGTATTTCCCTTTTGCTTCTGATGCTCCTTCCATTTTTTCTCTCACACATTACTGTCTAGGTTGTAACAAAAAACCATTCACCAAATGATAGTTTGTGTAAAATGCACTCCAAAATAATTTTTTTCTGGCAGAAGCTTTACAACATTCAAGTTCTTATTTTCCAAGAAAGAACTCAAACTCCTCTTGTTATGCTTTTGTGCAACCAAGTCAGATTCTGTAAGGAGCAAAGTGCTGGACAAATCATCCATCTATATGGAGACCAATATATAATTGATGCCATGGACTGTTTGTGGAAGCACCGTATTAGTGGGGTTCCAGTCATTGATCGCCATAGTAAAAGAATTCTTGGTAGTGTCAGGAACACAGACGTACGGCTTCTGCTGGATAATCATAAGCTTTTCAGCGAAAGGAGGTAGTTTGAACTTTGTCTTATGAGGATCATAGTATGCAATTCCTTTCCTTCACATTTCACACCTTTTGACCTTTTCATATTTCTATTTGATGTCAGGACTTTGACCATTAAAGAATTTCTCAATTCAGAAGTTCAACATAGTGATACAGACACTTCTTCTCCGATGTCAGTAGAAGAAGGTATTGGTGCACTTTTGTCGGCTGGAACTCTCAGCCTGAGAAATGTTTCTCTTCCAAAGATGCTGGATCCTGTAACAAGTCATGCAAGCGATACCTTAAAGATAAGTATGGAAAAGCTTGTAAGAGCAAAAAGCGACCGGAGTTTTTTGATTAACAAGGAGCATGCAGTTTTTGGTGTTGTCACCCTTAGAGACATAATCATTCAGTTTGCTCCACCATTTGTGGATTCTTCATTTGAGTTGGGAGGGTTTTTTGAGACAGCTCTGGAACAAACAGGATGTACGATGGAAGGTGAGACTATTGTTTCTGCCAATCAGCGGCGATCTTAAAATTCTAGAATCCTACTGCACTCACTAGGACCCCAAAATGCTTATCCTTATAAGACCAGAATAAAAAGGTTCTTTTGGCCAATTAGGTTTATGTTCACTATGCTATGAAACGTGTTTTCATGTGTTCAGGTATCTAGTATATGTTATTGATCCCATAGCTGTGAAGGCTGTCAGCAAACACTAGTCATCTGTTTGTCATAGAGGCTGGGATTTCATGAACAGAAATTTCTACGGGGATGAATTTGTTTTTAATGGTAATTTTTGCAATGCATTAGCTAAGTGTCTCCATTATTTTACATATGGAGCTCAGCAAACACTAGTCATCTGTTTGTCATAGAGGCTGGGATTTCATGCACAGAAATTTCTACGGGGATGAATTTATTTTTAATGGTAATTTTTGCAATGCATTAGCTAAGTGTCTCCATTATTTTACATATGGAGCTCACAACTGGTTTTTCTTTGAACTCGATATCTGAATTCCTTCCTAGGGGCTCCAAAAAAAAAGTTGCATAGCCTATGTATACATGATTTTAATACCCTTACGTGGAATCTCTTGTTTTGACAATATATGGTTTTAATACCTTAAGATTCAAGTATTTAAGGGTAGAAGTGGCCGAATTAACTTTTGAGTCATTGACCTTCGAAAGAAATGTTTAACTATGTTGCACTAAAACTTCCTAAGAGAGTAACGGCGGTCAAGAATTTGCGAAAACTAATCTATTGGTCCATGATGATCATCAATTTCAAATTCATGTTTGTCTCATCAGTTATTCTGGCTGTTTTGCTTCCCTTGCTGATTGGCTGTTATATTTAGCTTTTAGGACATCAATTGCTAACTGTTTAGTATATATTTACTACTAAAACCATTTTTGGGGATTCGAGAAGCATGGCGTGGATTTGCTTGAATAAAATTTCTAAAGTTTGCTGACAGTACTGCCTCACGGCCACCTTAACCACTTACATCTTTTTAAGGTTCTGGTCCTTCTTTGGGCTCCCTAAAAGTAAAAACTACATCGCTGTGGACCTTAGCCCTCAAGAAAGTTACATCACATTTTCTTAAGGAAATTGGGGGCCTCTGTCACTTTCATTTGTTTCTCCTGTGACATCTATGTGAGCTGAGTTCCATACATATGAAAGATTACCTGTTCTATAACCATGCCTCTCTCTTCATATTGTTTATGTCCAAATTTAAAAAGTAAAATGGATTTTCAGTCTAGAAATTGTCGCTCAAATTATACAGGTAAATGTGACTGACTCAGGGCAGAGGTTGTCACTTCAATCCCCTCCCTCTTCGTTCTAGCGGTCTCCCTAGAACAAGCTATGGGGGTAGTTCCTATGAAGTGTGTGAATGAAAGACTTGTCGGGAACTGACTAGTCGGAGAGACACAACTAAATAGCCTTGCAACCTGGTTAATGATGATTCACAAGTTTAATTATCAGCACAATTCAATTAAATTATTTGAGAGACCAGTGCCTTATGGAGTCAAATTACTTGCTAAATATAAATTAGCTACCAAGTTGTAGGATGAACAGTTGCCGCTTAGGATGCACACTATCCTATATGAGATGCGACGCCTAGATACAAAGTGAAATGCAAATTCTTGGTTGATTTTAAATTAGATGCCTATCTAAATGAATCTTTTCTCTCAACCGTTTTGAAGCTAGTTTCAAGTGTAGGTTGTGGAGAGAAACCTAGGAGAAGATAGCGAAGGCTATATTATGATACCTCCCCTGAAGGTCTAACCACCCAATGCCTCTGGCACTACAGAGACTGTGGCTTTGACGACTGCAAGCTCACCAACCACAAGTGAGGGTCTAAACTTTGCAAGCTGGGTGAGAGAGGCGGTCCTATCGTCTTTCAACCAAGCTTATGCTTGGAGGTAAGTCAATTAATGCAACATTACTCCTAGAATGCTAGCCCAAAATGAATGATTATCTTTAAGTGAGATTGTTAAATGTTTTATGTACTTTGAGGTAAATTATGAAGAAAATTCTATTAAAGCAATGAATAAAAGTACAACTACAGAGACTGTGGCTTTGACCACTGCAAGCTCACCAACCACAAGTGAGGGTCTAAACTTTGCAAACTGGGTGAGAGAGGCAGTCCTATCGTCTTTCAACCAAGCTTATGCTTGGAGGTAAGTAATTTATGCAACACTACTCCTAGAATGCTAGCCCAAAATGAATGATTATCTTTAAGTGAGATTGTTAAACGTTTTATGTACTTTGAGGTAAATTATCAAGAAAATTCTATTAAAGCAATGAATAAAAGTACTTGACGATCACGAAGACAATATTCACCAAACGAAGTGCTCAATAAACCAATTAGATTATTCAATGACAAGAGATCTCAATTGGACAATTACTTATGACAATAAATGCACGAATCCAATGCTTGTCCTAGTAATGTAGAAATGCCAATACTCAACAATATATCACAATTTGCAACTCAAGAGATTATTTAGATGCCCAAATTACTCTTATCACAATATGATGATCAATTAAGTGCTTTAAAGAGTGAATCACAATTTTGCAAGATTATGAACTTAGATGTGATGCTCACTTGCAAAACACAATGCTAGTGCTCTTATTACAAAAATAAGAAATGCTTATTCCACAATAACAATGAAGAGCAATATATTCACTTGCCCAACAGCTGGCAATGGAATGCAATAATGATATGAGGCAGCAGTGAGAGAAGCACCCAATCAACGAGAAAAACACTTACCCAAGATGCATAAGATGAAAAGAATGAATGCCCAATGCAATGAGATGACTGCCAACAATTTTTCATACCACTGTCATGCTTATGATCAGACCTTATAATGCATATATCAGACCTTCAATTATTATGACAATCTTCCAAAGTGCCCAGAGATGCCAAGCAAAAGCAAGCCCAACCAATGCAAATGTTTTATCAATGAGATGGGATGAATGAGATGATTACATGTTAGGCTTTATGCCACTGTTATGCATTTATACCACTGCTGTAGGTAACTTATTGTAGCTGTAGGTGAGATATCAGACCTTGACATTCAACAAACAGTCCTCAAAATTTCTCATATTTATTTCCTTAGGTGAATGATTAATGAGTTTTGATTTGATTTTATGTGTTTAGGCCTTGAACATACCACTGTCAACAAATGCTTCAGAATTACATATGAAACAGTGGTAAGAGGAGTGGTAAGAGGAGGGATAGAGGGCCAAACCACTAGGCCAAATGGCCTTGGTTGATGACTAGTGAGGGTTCTAGGAGTCCTCCAATGAACTTGACCACTTGCAACCAATGTTGCAAGAAGCGGGGACGCAGAAGCGTCATTTTCCAAAAATCTAGGAAGCGAATCATCTGCTATATATATATATATTTTTTTTTTGCATTTATACTCAAAACAAACATCCCAAATACCAAATTAATTGTAGAAGACATGAAAACATGCATATTTTTGCATAAATCAAGATAGATATGGCATCCATGATTCCATTTTAGTTACTAGTATGTACAACAGCCATCTATATTCTAGCGATTACAAACATACATCAAATTTTTAAGCATATTATAAAACATAAAACATTTAAGCATATTATAAAACATAAAACATAGAGCATATTATGATTTATCTAGCAAGTGAGCAACTGTCAACATTTGTCATGTCCAAAATTCAAATAATAATGTTTACAAAATATGTCACTTGGTCACCGCCAAGACAAAAAAGGTTCAAAATTGAAATTCACAAGCCTACAAGTCTAATGAGTAATCTATGACAAAAGTAGTAGTGAATATATCTACTAATCTCTCCTCCTTCCACCACGAAGAGAACGTGGCGGCGGGCCTCCACGTGGTGGCAATGAAGAAGATGGTGCTTGTGGAAGTTGTGGTAGTGGCATTGAAACTGATGAAGAAGAACCCCCTGCTATTGGTGTTGAACCATGGAACCTAGGAACCAAGGGACCAGATGGGGGTGGGGGTGGCATATCATCCTGGAATCGCTCAAAAAAATGCAAAAAAAAACACTACTTAACAAAAAAATAAAAAACATGAATTAGAGAAATGCTTTATAAGGAAAAATTGGAAAATTCATACCACAATGGATATACCTGGATAGGAGCATCCTCTAATTGCTCTAATCGCAACACTCCATCCTCCAAATTGGGTTCCTCTGGATTCTTGTCCCAAATCAATAGGTCTTTATTAGACTTTGCAGCTTCATAGTAATGGGACAACAATCGCAAGTTGTAATGAACATAAACCAAGCTCTCTGCCCGGTCTAAACACAACCTGTTCCTTTTAACACTGTGGATGAAAGAATAAGAGCTCCGACACCTCTCTACAGAAGAAGTGTTTACCACCTGTGATAACACCCGCAATGCCAAAGTCTGTAGAAGTGGAGTACCCCCTCCATGCATGTTCCACCACTCAAGAGAAGAAAAAGTCTCTCAATCTCTAATTGCATGCATGCTCCCAAATGGACCAGTGTTAAGCGTATAGTTGCTCAACTGTCTCCGTACCAATGTAGCCTCCTCCTCATCAGGGATTAATTTACTCAATGCAGCCATATATTTTTTGTGAACCTCTTGATCTTGGTGTGGTTTTCTCCTACTTCCCCCCCCCCCCCTAGGTACTGGTGTTGAAATCCATGATGGATGATAGTATTTAGGTGTCAAAACATATGCTAATGCATGCGATGCAACATTTAGCATTTCCCATCGGTTTTCCACCTCTGCATGAATATAATTGTACAAGGTGGTATCTCTAGGCTCAACAATGTCTTTAATCTGCCCCAACATGCTATCCATTTGCTCATACACCTCCCTAATTACTGGTCAGTCTGAATCTCCAAACTTGATCATGTAATAAATTGGTTTGGTGAATTGCAAAACATATTTAACCTGTGACCAAAAGTAACTGTTAAGAACAATGTCCTTGACTGCATTAGCACCATCTATGTCAGTGTTAATTTCATCCCATGATTCAACACACACCAGATTAGTTAAAGCTTGTCTCACTTTCACTAGCCGCCTAAAGGTGAGGTAATAACTAGCAAATCTTGTCTTTGCAAGTTTAAGCAACTGCAACTTGGAGTAAGTGCCATAGAAGTAGTTTACCCTTGTATGCCCTGTGATGAATTTAATGAGTTGCTTCCCTCTCCTGTAAAGCTCAGTAATCCACCCACATTCTTTGTGCTTCACAATGTCATGCATCAAAAGGTTCAATGTGTGAACCAGGCACCCAGACCAAAAGATGTGTGGATAAGTACGTTCAATAATTTTTCTTGTTGCCTTACAATTCGCTGCATTATCTATGATCACTTGAACCACATTATTCGGACCAACATCTTTGATTGATTTCAATAGGAGATCTGCAATGTTTTGTGCAGATGCACTGATGGAGGAGTTGTCATGACATGTAATAAATACTGCACCACTAGAAGAAACACCAAGAACTTTTATCAAATGTTGGTTTCTAATATTTGTCCATGCATATGATACAATGGATACCCCAGAATCTACCCACTCATTTGTAAAACGTGTCAAAGCTCTTTGAACCTTAGCTTTTTCTCTTTCTAATAACATTGTTCTAGCTTTCTCATAGTTGGGGGCCTTTTATCCTTTTGGGGCTTCATTGATGGCCTTTACCATTTCATGCCAATAGGGAGAGCGAAGCACATTGAATGGTACACCGCAAGCACAAAGAAAACAGACTATCTTTCCATCCATATCATCCCTCCCAACAACATTAAGGAAATCCCCTATTGTTCTTCTACCTCCAGAGCTTGCAGAAGTACCATGAGGAGATGAGCTACCAAATTTAGAGGTTGCACTTGATTCAGAATGAGTTTTTTTTTCTTTCTTTTTTTTGTTGTGTAGCCTTCTCTATTTGGATGTATTTTCTTCATTCTTCAGATGAAATGTTTGGGCAAATTTGTACCCCCACAGGACCCTTTCTTTTATCACTATCCAACACCCTACAAAGGTGCCTCCTCACACGAGTATATGAACCACAATATGGTTTTCCTCCATGACAACCATGAGGGCACACAAATTTGTAAGTTCCACCACCCTTTCCCCCATCAAGTTTGGTCACATAGTTTTACAAGGGTGTTAATGCAGCTTTCCGATTTAGTGTTTCAATTTCCCCTTCAGGTTCATCCCCTTCCTCTTCAAACCCTTCCTCCTCATCATACATTGGGTCACTCATATTGGGACCACTGTCCTCTTGTGGTTTTTCCCTTCTATTCCTACTCCCCCCTTGCCATCATTAAAACCAAGAGTGGAATGATACATAGAAGCCAAAAGAACACCATCTTGGAATATGGATATAGGTGGTGGACAACCTACAAGTAAAGGAGCAAGTAGAAACAATGGGAAAGAGTAGGAGAGGGAGGAGAAAAATACAAAAAAAATGTCAAAAAAATAAGGGAGTTTGGGGTTTGAACTTACCTCTTTAGCTCTTGTAGATGAGGTCCTCCAAACTCTTTGCTCCAAGCTCCTCCTCCTTCACTCCTCCAAGCTCTCCTCTCTTCTCCTCTCATTTCCTCTCTTCTCTTCTCCTCTCCTCTCTTCTCTTCTCCAACTCTCATAAACTCAAAGTGAGAAAATGAGGAATGAATGGGGGCTTTATTCCCTTCTTTCCTAACCCTAACCTCACCCTAACCCACCCCCTTTATGCCAATTCAACGACAATTAAAAAAAATATTAAAAAAACCGAATTTCATCATCCGCGCGACGCTTTTCTGGAAGCGTACGGGAAGCGTGTGCTTCTCCCTCTGAAGCGCCACGCTTCGTACGAAGCGCGCTTTGGAGGTTTGGAATTGCACTTTGGAGCCATGCTTCGGAAAATTCTAGTAAGCGGCAAAATCAGGCAGAAGCACGCTTTCAGGGAAGCTTCCTAGATGCATCTGCACGGGACGCGCTTCCGGGCTTGGAACTGGGGGGGCGCGCGAGGGGCGCTTCCTGCAACATTGCTTACAACCACTAAATTAGCTCCAAAACCACTTGAGATGCCTGCAAAACCAAATGTTAGACAATAAATACCAACGCTAACCAAGAGTTGACATAGATATGACAAAGAAGGAGAGGCTCCGACTAGAAGAAGGCAAACGATAAGGCTAGGAGGCCAAGGAAACGGCAACGATAAGGGCTTCAAGGCCTAGGTAGGCCACAAATGAGAGAGAAAATGCCTAAAAGCCCGCGACTAGGGCAGAGAAGCCCTATAGGGCTGACTGAAGGTTTGGAAGAGGCTACAGGAGGGCCTAGAAGGCCATTTTAGGCCAGTGGCTAAGGGAAGGAAGGCTGTTGAGAGGGATAGGGGGCCTTTAAAGGCCACAACAAGAGGAGACAGACTTGTGACTTCAAGGGTTAGAGGCCTAATGGCTTGTGGCCTACCTAAATGAGGCAAGATGAGGCTGTCGCAAGGGACTTAAGCCCTCTAGGTCTCACAATAAGGAGAAAAGGGCTTGTGGCTAGGCCTTTGAGGCCTAAAAAAATTATGAAAGCTTTGCAAACACAAACAAACATTAGCCAAAACCAAAAAATTCACCGCAAATACTTCAAAAATACACTTGGTGGGGCCAATGACTTTCCTTCTTGGTTGAGCGTTGAGCTCGGAGGGTAGTAAGAGGCTAGATCTTGCCTTCCTAATCCTAGATCTACCTCAAGAAACCGAATGACTTGTCCCAAAAGGTTAGATGTGTCACTGGAAAGAGAAAAACCCTCAAAACCCTACCCTTAGGGCTAGTTCCTTCCGTGAACTTCAGATTTTCTTTGTGAACTTGAAGATTTACTTACACAAATGAGAAGAAAAATCCCTGAAACCCCAATATATACAATAAATAGAAAAATCCCAAAACCTCTTTAACTATACAAAATAAAAAATAGAAATACAAGGCTTTGATTTATTTACAAATATTTACAATATTTACAAAATCAAATTATTAGCTCTCATTAGCAAATTAAATCCTTGTAGTCCAAGATTAAATAACATTTTTTGAGAAATTTTGAATAAATGTTATGGACAAATAATTTCGAAAAATTAACTGTCCAAAACTCTTTTGCAAAATAATTCACAACAATGAAAGCTCAGAGCTCAAACAAGGTCAACCTTTCCCCACAATCTGTAAACGTGGAGCCCAAGGGCTAGAGTAGTTGTAGATATCTATTTAATCTTAAGAATAACAATTAGATAATATAGTGAATCAGATCACCTAAGATAATGTGCAACAATAGATTGTTCTTATTACTGACAAATGAAATAATTGTAATATTTGGCACAATATGGAGTATAAACTAATAAACTAGCACATACAACAAATCAGCAGATAGAAGAAAACCATGGATTGAAACCCCAAATTCTTTGTATTATGAGAAAAATGATTCCAGCAGAGCAACAACAGAGTACATCAGTGGAAAATTACTTCACCCAAAGATGGGAAAGAGAAGCTAGATAACTCCCTTATATAGAGAAATCCCCTCGAAGTGGAAAATAACGGCTAGTTGGCTTGATCATTGTCCAAATAATCTCGTTCGTCGAAAATAATTTGATCTTCCTTTAATCCATTGTTGATTTTATTTTTTTTTAGAAAAAAATCGAATTTCTTTTGAAAACCATTTTTTATTAATCCAAAACTTAATATTTTGGATTAATTTCCTCAAAAATTTGACTTTGACTTAACCACCAATGTCCAAAGGCTCAAATTTACTTAAGATATCCATTTTACTCTTGGTGGAGGACCTCCAAAAAATAATTTCTTTGTGACCAATGAATTTTTATTATTTTCCACTTAGAGATAAATTAATTTCTCTATAATTATTTTTTGACTCTAAATTAATTTATTTTCTTGTTGACACCTAATCTTTGGCATTAGGAAATTCATGTAAATAATGTAAATAGAAAATAAGGAGATTAAGAATATGAAGAGACACTGGGAGATGAACCCCAAGAGTCTCTCCTTCCATGTATATATCCATGAGCAATCCTAATGCAAAAGCACAATTCACATTGTGGAGTTACCTCCTGGCCTATCATGGTATCCGAGCCAACTCCATTTTTTTGGCATCTCTCTATGCCCTTGTAACTCCCTTCTGCGAATTTTTTGCAGTCTATCCTCTGTTAGTTGATCTCCTGTGTGTTTAGTTGAATGTTAGATGTAAGCTGGCCTAGTTTGATGGTTCATTAGATGCAAATTATTCATGGTATGTTATCTTATGTTGGCGTATTGGCAGTTTTATTGTGTGGTGTTGTGTGCATTTTTTGTATTGTGCTGACTGTGTTGTGCGCATTCATATTTCGAGTTAATACCACACAGCCTTCGTTGGTCCGCTTCTGAACGTTAATGCCATATGAATGCTGCTCTTGGCATACCTCCACGCTGCCCATACCAATCCCACGCTTGCTTTTTTAAATACATTGTGTTTTTTGTATAACTCTGCCTCCATATCACACTGGGGCCCGAGTGTTAGAGTGGTATTACCGCGCTTTGTGCATTTGAGAATTCAATAGGGAAATGAATATGTTAATTCTCTTAACATGATAACTACTTGTGTTACTTTTTACTTATTAGCTTTGATCTTTATTATTCCAATGTGCAATACATCAAATAACTACCAGAATAGTAAGAAAAATGATGCATTATATAAGCTGCAAGCCAAGGACAAAACCCCTCCTCTTGAGGGGAAAACCCGTAAATCTCTTTTTTATCTTTCAGATCTTTCAATTGACGAATACCATGACCTAGCCTCGGAGAAATACCCTCCAAGATCAAGTTTATCATGACCTAATGCAATCTCTTCGACCTCTCAGTAGATCCAAAATTTTGTTCCCCAACAATTACTGCAACGACTTCTCCTTTTCTAGGAGATTTCAATCTCCCTTTAATAACCTTCCTCTTGACTTCACTTGCATTGACTTGAGTCTTCGGGCTAGTAATATGCCTTAAGAGACCTTCACTTGCCTTCCCTTCTCTTCTGCTTCCAAAATCGAACGACCAAAGATCCCAACGTAGAAACCCTAATTTCGATCTTCTCAGAAGAATAGAATAGGCCCAGAAACACTTCGACTTCTTTGACTTCCTCTTCTTCACACTCCTTCTTTGACTTCTTCTTCTTCGCATAAGAGATTGTTGGGTCCCTATAATACTAGTGATTACCCCATTACTATGGTAGTTATACCCCTTATTTATATTGTTGTGCCCCTATTACCCACATATTGTTATTTCTGTGCCCCATAGAATCCCTCTATTATTATTTTTGTGGCTTTATATTATTATTGTTAGGTCGGCTGGATTATATTGTGACTCCTTAGACTCCTATATATAGAAAGGAGGTTTTGTCATTTGTATCATCCAAGAATTGTTCATTTATGTAATGTAAAGGAGGTT
>APFE030776219.1:116070-144595 GCA_000404065.3 Pinus taeda
GTTATAGGCGATAAGCTGCCAGTTCAAACAATATTGCCAGAACTTGACGAGGAAGGAAAAATTATATTGGAACCAGAAACAGTCACAGAAACAAGAACTCGACAACTACGAAATCGATCAATTTCAGAGTATCTTATCAAGTGGAAGAACTTATCTGCTGAAGATTCCACATGGGAGGATGAGAATTTTATACAGAAGCATCCAAAACTACTCAAGCATTGAGGACAACACTTTTTTAAAGAAGAGGGGCATGTTGGGTCCTATAATACTAGTGATTACCCCATTACTATTGTAGTTGTACCCCTTATTAATATTGTTGTGCCCCTATTGCCCCCATATTGTTATTACTGTGCCCCATAGAATCCCTCTATTATTATTTTTGTGGCTTTATATTTTATTGTTAGGTCGGCTGGGTTATATTGTGACTCCTTAGACTCCTATATATAGAAAGGAGGTTTTGTCATTTGTATCATGCAAGAATTGTTCATTTATGTAATGTAAAGGAGGTTGCCCCCTCGAAGAGGCTGAATTCTAAGTCGTTGATCTATCTTTTATATCTTTTCTTGAGCTGGTTTCATAACAGAGATGAATGAGTGAGTGTTCCAAATGGAGCATGGGTTTCTCTTATATATAGGCTTCTTCAAGGTTGGACGTGGCTATTCATGTAGGCGAAGTTGACAGCTCATTAGGCCGACTTGATCTTGGAGGTATTTTGACACTTTAAAGATAAGAATTTGTCTTTACGATTTACAATTTTCCCATAGGGTCTTCAATATATGACAATGACTCTTATACCTAAGAAAAACCCTAGAAGCACTCAATGGGTGCTTGACCTATAAAATAAAAAAACTTGAGCATGAAACCCATGCTTCAATAATAATAATGATTTCCTTTTCATTTTATATATACAAGAATACATTTCATACTTATGAAGATCAAACCTAGTTACACATTTTTCAACACTCCCTCTTAGCTAGGGAGGTATTCATAAGAGGTACATGGTAATTCTCAATATGAATAGATCTCATAAAAAGAGTTGGATTGGTAACCCATCTGATTAGCATCATATTAACCAACATTGTCACATAGCAAGGCCTTGACTAACAACTCTATCTCTCCACAAGATCAGAGCACAATGCTGGCAAGACCAATGATGTATAGACACCATCATCATTGTCTCCCAAGGTACATACCCCACCTGGGTGTTCACAAAGTATGACCTCCCATTGGACTAATCTTATCTTTGGTAGCTAATCCTCAAAGAATATTAGTCCACGACTACTCTTGTCTTGAATGCCCTACCACATTCTCAAAGAGTATCGAATGCCAGATGGTTACCCAATCCCCTATTCTTTCTTCCCAAGTGAAGACAAGAATGTAGTGTCTATCTCTCCCTCTCAATTAGGGAGGACAAATCCACCAAACCAAGCTTGTCCCATAAGTATACAAGCTTCTTGTTTGGAAATGATTTTGTCAATATGTCAACTCCCTATTCATCAGTGGAGATACACCGTAGTTGCAACACACAATTTTGTACTAGCTCTTGAAGATAGTGATACTTGTTGTTGATGTGCTTTGTCTTTTCATGGGACACTAGATGCTCAGACAAACAAATACAACTGGTGTTATCACAAGGCCTCACTGTAGGGTTCATCGGTCCTTCAAACAAGTCAGATATCAACGTCCTTAACCATATTGCTTCTCTGCTTACTTCACATGTTGCAATATATTTAGCGTCAACACTACTCAAAGCAACAATGCCTTGCTTTCTGCTCATCCATGAGACCATGGAGGATCTTAAATTGAAACATCCTCCCATAGTGCTTCTTCCATCCTGTTCACTGCCTCCTCAGTCAGAATCTGGAAGGATCCACAGGGCTTGATTCAGAACTCCTCAGTCTCTTCAATTTTGTGATCATCAGAGTGGTCATAGGTTTATAGTCCATTGTGTCAAACTTCTTTAGAATCTCGAACACATACTTTCCTTGACCCAAATAGATTTCATTTGGTCCTTGCCAGACTTCTAGTCCAAAATAGTAATGCATCAACCCTAGATCCTTCATTTCAAATTTTGCTGCCAGTTGTTTCTTACATTCTTCAATTCAACCTTCTACACCTATCAAGAGAAGATCATCTACATACAAAATAATAATTACAGGTTCATTGTTTACAACCTTAATATAAAGGTTTGAGTCAACAAAACTTTTTATGAAGCCTATTCTCTGTAGGTATGGATTCATTCTAGCATACCATGCCCTTGGTGCTTGCTTGAGGCCATATAATGCTTTCTTCAATCTGCAAACATATGCCTTCCTATCTTTGACTTCGAATCCAAAGGGTTTTTCTATGTAGACTTCTTCATCTATAGTGCCATTCAGAAACACAGTCTTGACATCCATTTGGTGGATGTTCCATCATTGATGCTCCTAGAGAGACTAATGATTGAATCGTTGTATATCTTGCTGTAGGAGCAAATATTTCTTCATAGTCGATGCCTTCAAGTTGAGAGAACCCTCTAGCCACAAATCTTGCTTTATACTTATCTATACTTCCATCAGCTGCATGCTTGATCTTATAGATCCACTTGGAAGTAACCACAGATTTGTCTTCGGGCCTAGGTACGATCTCCTAGAGTCCATTCTTCATTATAGATTGGTACTCTTCATTCATGGCATCCTTCCATTCTTGATGTTCTACAACCTCTTCACAGGTGGATGGTTTTGCTTCTATTAATTTAGTCATGTATGCAGCATACCCAAAATATTTCTTGGGTCTCTTACTGTCTCTAAATGATCCTTATGCTGCCCCATGACCTCCTGCATCAAGTAGTGTGGATTTCAACCAATTAGGTTCGCTTGGCCCTTCTTCTTCATGGTGTGATCCTTCTCCTTCCTTGTCAACTTTCTCTTCAAATATAAAAAATTCTTCCTCATCATAATCTATGGAAAGTTCTTTTGACTTCTTGAATGCTATACTCTCATCAAATATGACATCACGACAAAATTCAATGTGATGTCCATCTTTCATATAGATTCTATAGGCCTTTGATGAGTTACTATACCCAACAAATATTCCCTTCATATCGGAAGGATCCGGCTTCTTTCTTTTGTCCTTGTGTATATGAATATACATAGGACACCCAAATATTCGGAGATGATCTACAAATGGCTTCTTTCCAGTGAATGTTTATTTTGAAGTCTTGTTATCTAGAGATCTGTGAGGACATCGATTTTGAATGTAGACCGCTGTCTTTGTTGCCTCTCCCCACAAAAACTCAGGTAGATCTTGATCGTGTAACATTGCTTTTACACTTTCTTCAATGGATCTATTCTTTCTTTCTGCGACCTCATTTTGTTTGGGACTGTATGGGACTATCAGCTCCCTCTTAATCCCAAACTCCTTACAGAATGCTATAATCTCTTTGGATGTATATTCTCCTCCATTATCAGATCCCAGTATCTTGATTCTTCTTTCCGTAAGGTTCTCTACTTCAACCTTGAATTCTTGAGATTTTGTAAATACTTCATCCTTGGTTTTCATTAAGTGAACCCAGGTTTTTCTTGAATGATCATCTATGAATGTGACATAGTATAGATGGCGTCCAAGTGATTTTGGAGTCATAGGGCCACACACATCAGAGTGAATGAGATCCAAGATTTCTTTTGACTGCAAAGCATTGCTTCCAAATGGTCTCTTGGTATTCTTGCCCAATGCACATCCCTAGTAGATACCTTCATGACCCTCCTTCAAATTCGGTATTCCATCTACTATGGAATTTAAAGTTGGAAGTATTTTGAAATGTAGACGACCAAATCTTCAATGCCAAAGTTCACATGGACTAGTCTCAGTGTGAACTAGGGCTTGGTTTATAGGAGATATTAATTTGTAAAGCCTTCGTTCTTGAATGCCAATAACTTTAGCTTGATCTATGCTTGAGTCTTTGCCCCAAACAACTACTTTTCCATCAATGAAGGATACTCTATCTCCTTTATCTTCTAAACTTTAAATAGAAAGTAATTTTTTGTGCAAACCTGGAACAAATAGAATGTTGTTGAGGTGGATGTTGCTTCCATCCTTGAGTTTTATGCAAGTTGATACAATACCCTTCACTAGATAGCTTTTGTTCTCTCCAAGTTCCACAAAGTCAGTAGATTTTCCTTTAGATAAGGTCTTCAATTGGTTGGAGTGACTAGTCATGTGCCTTGATGCACCATTATCAATTACCCAGCTATCTTTGTCTTGAAATGTACCAGAGAGTGTCGAGAAGAGATCTTCATCTCTTTCATTGATTGATGAAGAGAATAAGAACCTCCATGCTTCCTTGATACCTTTCTTGAACTGGCTTGTAATTTTCTTGATGAACTTCTTCATTGTAGGTGAGATCTTCATGATGCTCTTAGAGAACCAAAGCTTCGATACCATGTTGAGAATTCAATAGGGCAATGAATATGTTAATTATCTTAGCTTGATAACTGCTTGTGTTACCTTTTACTTATTAGCTCTGATCTTTATTATTCCAATTTTCAATACATCAAACAACTACCATAACAGTAAGAACAATGACATAGTATATAGGCTGCAAGCCAGGGTCAAAACCCCTCCTCTTGAGGGGAAAACCTGTAAATCTCTTCTTTATCTTTCATATCTTTCAATTGACGAATACCATGACCTAGACTCAGACAAATACCCTCCAAGATCAAGTCTAGCACGACCTCATGCTGCAATCTCTTCAACTTCTCAGTAGATCTGAAATTCTACTCCCCAACAATTGCTGCAACTGTTGTTGCTTCTCTAGGAGTCTTCGATCTAACTCTAATAGGCTTCCTCTTGACTTCGCTTGCCTTGTCTTGAGTTCTAGGGCTAGTAATATGCCCTAAGATACCTTCACTTACCTTCCCTTCTTTTCTGCGTCCAAAATCGAACCACCAGAGATCCCAACGCAAAAACCCTAACTTTGATCTTCCCAGAAGAATAGAATAGGCTGAGAAATACTTCTACTTCTTCGACTTCCTCTTCTTCACACTCCCTTCTTCTTCTTCTTCTTCTTCTTCTTCTTCTTCTTCTGCTTCTTTGCATAAGAGATGAGTGAGTGAGTGGTCTAAATAGAAGACAAGTTTCTCTTATATATAGGCTTCTTCAAGGTTGGACGTGGCTCTTCATGTACGCTGACTTGATCTTGGAGGTATTTTGACACTTTTAAAGACAGTAATTTTTTCTTTACATTACAATGTGCCCATAGGGTCTTTAATATATGACAATGACTCTTATACCTAGGACAAACCCTAGAAGCACTCAATGGGTGCTTGAACTATAAAATAAAAGAACATGAGCATGAAACTCATGCTCCAATAATAATAATGATTTATTTCTCATTTTATATTTACAAGAATACATTTCATACTTATGAAGACCGAACCTAGTTACACATTTTTCAACATATATACCACGCTGCCCATACCACATTAATACATTGCATTGTTTAATGCTCTCCCAATCCACTACATACCAAAAAGTCCTGCAAATATATTACTCTATGGCTTGACATACGAACTGGTCAATACCATGCAACGGAACATGCCGCCTCCTCCCACTGCGTAGCGGAACGTACCGCCTCCTCCCATTGTATGCCAAATAACCGTTTCATACCATGGCTTACCTCCCAGTCCAACATATTCTCCCGATTAGCATACATTGAATATATGTATCCACTCCAATACTCCACGCTCTCAATGTTGTTGGTTAATGCCTGACATGTTTAACGCTCGACCCCCCATAAATAATCTTCCTCACTGGTATCATACCATTGTTTCATGCCATGGTTTGAATTCGCTCCCGTTTTTTAACTGTGATACCTCCCACACCTACAGTTTTGTTAATATATGCATTTTAATATATATCACTATTTAAAAAAAAATGTCTCCTGACAGTCATGACACTCATAACTGTGGGGCCTGAACCTGCGTCCCTTGTATAAGCCCTCCCATATATAACCCTCCCCCATATGAGCCTCCTTCATATACTCCCTCCTCCCTCATACAATACTTTCGCTCCATATTTATATGAGAATTGTATTTTTTTTACAAAGTTACCACCGGAAGTGAAATTTCTTATAGTATATTGGCAGCAGAAGTACATTTTTTGTACAGTACACATTTAAAATGCATTCATTGATATCTATTGTTGAAGTAGTTCTTTCAAAAAAAGAGAACTATCTTGAATGGTAAAGAGAACTATCCTGAATGGTCAAGGAAGATAAAACACACTCTCATTTTCAATGAGTTGTGGAAAGGAGTTTGTGTAGGAGAAGGAGATAATGAACCTGCAAAGCCCACCTCAAATAAGGAGATTGCCATTTGGAAAAACAAGAACAATAAGGCCCATGACTCACAGTTTGAACTTGAAGTTGTCCAATTGATGATTAAATTATTCAATATTGAATTGAAAAATGATGATCCACTTGATTTAGCATCAGAAGTAAGATCTATTATGCATGATATCAAAACCACTGGTGTTCAAATAAACATTCCTCTCATAGCTTATGTCAAGGAACTATATCCCACTTATTCAAATTATCTTGAGTCATTGAAAACAAGTGGAAACCTCAAGGAGATTACCATTGACTCCCTTTAGAAGAAGTTTGCTAAGAGAGAGAAGGCTTTTGGGAAGAAGAAAACTCAGTGTTCTGAAGAAGTTGTGTGTCTTGCACATAAAGAGATGTATCATGCACAAGATTCTTCTAGAGGAAGAGGTGGCCGAAGAGGTAGAGGAAGAAGGAATTTTAGAGGCAGGCAGGGCAAAGAGTTCCAAGGAGAAAAATTTGATCTTCATTGCATATGTTGCAATAGAGATGGACATGATGCATCTACATGTAAGTTGCCTTGGGACAAAATTGAGTAGGAAAGAAATGAAGCTAAAGGTAAAACCAATGGCAAAGGGAAATGTAAAGCACCTAAATCCTCTATGTTGTGGCACATTGTAATATTGGAGTAATTGAATAAATGTGTAATGCTTCACTTGCTTCTTGGAAAAGTGATTGGTTGCTTGATTCAGGAGCAACTTGCCACCTGAATTTTAGAATAGATATTTTTGAAGAATTTACTGACAATGTTGATGGAGCAGTATATTTTGCAGACAAGTCAAAACTCAAGCCATCAGGGCTTGGCACAATTAGGCTCAAATTGCTTGGTCTTTCATACTTTCTTTTGCATGATGTTTTATATCTCCCAGAGCTGAGGAGAAACCTGTTGTCTTTGGTCCACATCTGCCAGCGAGGACACTCCATTCATATGTTTGATGGCAAAGTTGAGGTCAGAAAAACATCAAATCGCTCACTTGTCATGATGGGGATAGAAGAAATACTTCTGAAGCTGCACGGTACCTCTACTTGTGCACAAAAATTCTCATACAATTCTCATTATCATGAAGGTACATTTTCATTAAGTCTTTTATGGCATGCTAGATTTGGACACTTGAATTACAACAACCTTCATATGTTGAAGAAAAGTGGTGTCACTGGCTTGCCTACAATACCTAGGAAACTTAAGCAATGTGATGCTTGTATTCTAGGAAAGGATAACAAACAAACTTTTCATGATTCTCATTTCAAAGCTTATCGAAAAATTGAACTTATCCATTCAGACTTATGTGGCCCAATGCTTGTTCCTTCTGCAAATGGAAATAAATATATGATGAAATTTATTGGTGACTACACCAAAATGTATTTGGTTTATTTATTGAAGAACAAATTTGATGCTTTTCAAACATTCAAGAACTTTCATGCATGGATTGAAAATGTTGCACAATCACATATTGGCTCTATTCACACTGATAATAGAAAATAATACACTTCAAATGAATTTGAAAACTATCTTCGCCAACATGGGATCAAACGTCAAACAACTGTGCCTTATAATCCCCAACAGAACGGAGTAGCTGAAAGAATGAACAAGACAATCTTAAATATGGTACGTTCCATGATGTTTTTCAAGAATGTAAAATTGATGTTTTGGGTTGATGTTGTTCTATGTGTTGTGTATGTAAAGAATAAATGTCCATTTAATGCTATTAGAAACAAGACTCCTTATGAAATGTGGTATGGAACATTCCTTCGGTAAAGCATCTCAGGGTCTTTAGTTCCACCGGTTATGCCTTGATACCTAAGGAACAAAGAAACAAACTTGGTGCAAGGAGTCGTAAGTGTATCTTCTCGGGGTATTCAAATACCTTATAAAATAATAGTGGAAATAATAAAATAAGATTAGATTACATCATCAAATTTTAGAGGGAAAAAAGAAGAAACTATTTTCTCAACTCGTATTTTCAACTTATCTCCCTATGGGTTTACTCAAATTTCAAGTGGAAAGACTCGTTGGATGCATAATTTGGTTCCTCATCCAAGGAGTACCCATGTTGCATATTTTCGATAGAACCTGCTACATGAAAAATGAGAAATACATGAAAAACGTGATTGCAATCATATTTTTTCATGTATTACTCATTTTTCGTGTAAAAAGGTCCATCGAAAGTATGCAATATGGGTAATCTTTGGATGGGGAATTAAATTTTTCATCCAACGAGTACTCCCACTCAAAATTTGAGTAAAAACTTAGGGAGATATTTTTTTAATCTTTTTACTCCAAAATTGGTGAATCATCCCCCATGGTTGACATCATCATCTTGAATCCTATTGGTTATTATAAAGTTTATTTTGGTTGTACATTTTTCTTAGGAGGCCCATTTTAGACCTCAAAATTCCCCCAATGAATCTTCAAAGGCTGACAATGTTGTTGAGCGATAACTTGATTGCTTAGAGAGATTCAGAGATGCCAAGTCCTCTCAAGAATTTGATAATGAGATTCCACATCTTGAAGGGGGGATTCTATATTGGATCAATTTGTGGAATCTCTTTTTGAAGCACTCTCTCCCCCACATGAAGCTTCAGCCATTGATGACAATTTGAGTGATGTGATTGACAAAATTGGGAGACTCAATCTTTATTCAATCCTAACTTAGTCAACTGAGCAGCCTGAGCCATCTCAGAAAGGTCCTCCAAAATTGCTGACAAAGACACTTGAAAGTGTTCATCCTGATGAGGTTGGAGAGATAGGAATGAGAAATTCAACTAGGTAAAATGGAGGTGATGTAGATGATTTTAATTCACCTGTTGATATGGATTTTCTTATGGTTGTGAATCCGCTTCTCAAGATGAATGGAAAGAAGCGATGCAAAGGGAGTATGATGCCTTGATAAAGAATGACACTTGGAAGCTGGTTGATCCTCCATTGGGAACCAATCCCATAGGCTGCAAGTGGGTGTACAAGAAAAAGTATAAAGTTGATGGCTCACTTGAGAAATACAAAGCCAGCCTTGTGGAAAAGGTTTTTCACAGAAGGAAGGGGTCGACTATGATGAGACTTTCCCCCCCACAACAAAATGGGCTACAATCCGGACACTCTTTGCCTTCACAGCTCAGAACAGTTGGAATTTCATCAAATGCATGTAAAAACTGCTTTCTTGAATGGAGATCTGAAAGAGAATGTTTTTATGTCCCAGCCAGAAGGATTTGTTGTAAAGGGCCAAGAACACAAAGTATGCAAGCTTGTGAAATCCTTTTATGGCCTCAAGCAAGCACTGCGAGCATGGTTTGAAAAGTTAACTGAGCATCTTCTTAAACTCAACTTCAAACATTATGATCTTGATGATGCAACTTTGTTTGTCAAGAAAGTTGGCAAAATAGTTGTATATCTTGTGGTGTATGTAGATGATCTTTGGATGACAGGGAACAATGAGAGCTACATTGCTTCCATAAAGAAAGAATTGAGGAAATGTTTTGAAATCACTGACTTGGGCTATCTTCACTACTATCTTGGTATTGAAGTAACTCGACATCCTAAGTTTATATCCCTCTCTCAGAAGAAGTACATTGGAGATCTATTGAACAAATTTGGCATGGCTGAGTGCAATTCGTTGACTACAATGGAACAGATCTTGAAGCTCACATCCATTGAAGGAAATAATTTGAGGATGAAACAAAGTATAAACAATTTGTAGGAAGTCTCAACTATTTGACTACTACCAGAGTAGACATTTCATTTGCTATTGGAATCCTCTCAAGGTTTATGCAAAATCCTTGTGAGGGACATTGGTCTGCTGCAAAAAGAGTTCTATAAGTACTTGAAGGGAACTCAAGGCTTTAGACTCAAGTATACACAAGTGGGCAACTTCAGGTTGATTGGATACTGTGATTCAGAATTCGATGGAGACAAAGAAACTGGGGTTTCTACTTCAGGTTATGATATGAGTTGTGGATCAGGAGTTATTTCCTGGAGATCACACAAACAACCAGTTTTAGTAGATTCCACAATTGATGGAGAGTATGTGGCAGCAGCTAAAGCAACAAAGGAAATTGTGTGGCTCATGAAAATTATGGAAGATTTGCACGATAAACAAATTCATTCAACTCCTCTCATGATTGACTACACTTCTGCAATAAAGTTGGCTAAGAACCCAAAGTTCCATGATCAAACGAAACACATCAATACAAAATACCATCCGATTCGACATCATGTTGAGGCCAAGACAATCCATCTACACCATTGTTCCACTAATGAACAGAGTGCAGACATCTTCACCAAAATGCTTAGAAGAGAAAAGATCAAAAGATTCAAAATGATGCTTGGACTCACCAACATTCCTTTAGATTAAGGGGGTGTCCGGGGGGCGGGGGAATGTTGACACTTAATCTTTGGGATTAGGAAATTCATGTAAATAATGTAAATAGAAAATAAAGAGATTAAGAATATGAAGAAACACTGGGAGGTGAAGCCCAAGAGTCTCTTTCTTCATGTATATATCCATGAGCAATCTTAATGCAAAAACACAATTCACATTGTGGAGTTACCTCTTAGCCTGACATTTTTGCTTAGGATGTTATTTTATTTTGCCTAAAAAATTAATTAATTGACTTTAGAGGGGATTTAATTATTTTTCCACCTCAAATATTTTAGCCATGGTGTCTAACTATGAACGACTATGCACTAAAATAATTTTTACATCAAGATATTACAATTTAAGTCAACAGGGGAAATACACATTTAGACCAAACGCTCAAGACAATACCCAATTTTGCGACACAATATGATCTAGTATGAAACCAAGTGTGCTTATAATAAAATAATTTAGCCATGGTGTTCTAAGTATGAGGGACCATGCATTAAAATTATTCCTAAATACATTTTTACAATATACTCGATAAACACTAGGACTCACTTAAGACATTGATGTTGATTTGTGGTAGCATCAGATTTGCTCTAGCCATGAAAATTGGTGAAGTGGCTAAAGCACATGAGATCTCCAAAACCCAGAAATGGTTTGGGGAAATTCCACCCGGTTGGAGAAATACTAAAATAATTAATATATTTAATGGAGTTCTTAAGTCTAAACTTAGGAAAATTGAAATATTAATGGTATTAATATAAAACTAGGTGAGAAGGTTCTAAATGAAGAGGATCAAGACAAATCTAATCTTAACCATTGTTCAGGGACTTAATCTCGGCCGTTGAAGACTCAACAAGAAAAGTATAAGAGGAAGCTTGAGGGTCAGTTAGAAAAACACCAAGATTGGTCAGTCAGTTCGATTTTCTGGAGCGGGGCTTGCTGAGAAAATTCGAACTAGTGGTCTGTTGCAGCCAGGGGCGGTGAGTACATAATAGAGAGGCAAGGATAGTGCCTGAGGGTCAGTGCAGTGATTGAAGAGGCTGACGCAGAGGCAGCTAGAGCTACGCAAAGGCAACAAAAGCTACGTAGAGGCAGCTGGGGACTGCGTAGAGGGTGAGGGGCCTGCGTGGGTGAAGCAGAGGGCCAGAGAGCTGATGCAGAGAGCTAGAAGGCTGATGCAGAGGCTTTAGGAGTTGAGCTGAAGCTAGCAGGGCTGACGCAGAGCCAAGAGGAAGCACCAGAAGGATTTTCGTGGGGCAGACTAGCTGAATATTTGTCTACAAGAAGAGGTATTACTACCGTGTAACAATCTCTGTTCGGTGAGCCATTTATGGCACCCTAGTTGTACTGAAGAATCTGCATAATAATAAAACCCTCAGCACTGCTGCACCCGTTTTTCCGCATTGGGTTTTTTCGGGGATGATTGTTCAAAAATAATAGTGTCCCTTATGTGTTTGTCTCAGTGTTTCAATTGTTGATATGTATATGAGTTAAGGATGTATTTATGTTTATTTTCGGTATTTATATTTATAAATAACTTGTTAATGGAATAAACAAGTAGGAGAAATAAACTAGATAATGCAGTAAGGATTTCTAACATGTCAGGATTAGAAATTTCAACAATTGACAAAGAATTCCACCCTAGCTTTGGGGTTATAGTTGGAAGAAAAACTCTGCTGATTATCCGTATTTACAAACACACATAATTCGGGGAGGTTAAAAAACTTCCTAGGTTGGATTTTTTTTTAACAAAGCTGGAATTTTTCACTGCGCTCTGAGCACTGTGACCTAACGCGCGCCACCTGCCGCCCTCGGCCTTCTGGTCAGTGCCCTCGATGGCTTCTCCGGAGTCTTCGCCGGAGGAGTCTGACCTGCTTCAGACCCAACAACAGGCATTCTCTGCCCTTGTCAGC
The DNA here is from genome assembly GCA_000404065.3 of Pinus taeda. NCBI lineage: Eukaryota > Viridiplantae > Streptophyta > Pinopsida > Pinales > Pinaceae > Pinus > Pinus taeda. The sequence continues at coordinate 128,700 of APFE030776219.1, forward strand.
TCCCTGCCGCCTCAACGAAACCGCCCAGCTATCTCCAAATTTGTAAAAAAATTAGAAGGACTTCAGGAGGTTTCTCTGCCTCCTACTGTGCCCAGACTGGCTGCCTTAGCTCTGGCTGAAAGAGGTTTGATTGGCCAATTCACTGGCCTTTGGCCCTCACCTAAAACTGTCCAGAGGTGGGTGGAAAGAAACTGGTCGGACAAAACTCAAGGAAAAATTGCCATCAGATTCTGTGGGAAAGGCTTCTTTACCTTTCATTTCGAGACAAAGAATGACAAGGATCTGATCTTCCGCAACGGACCTTACTTTATGGATTCCAGAGGTCTGTACCTAAACAAGTGGACACCAGATTTCGATCCAGAACTTGACATTCCTAATGCAGTTCCTGTCTGGGTTCGTCTCCCTCATCTCCCATTACATTGCTGGGGAGATGACTCTGTAAGAGCCATTGGAAACACAGTCGGCAAATACATTGACAGAAGCGAACCAAGAGACAACATGCAAGCCTGCGCTCGTATCTGCGTCGAGGTTGATTTGAGCAAAGGACTTCCAGAAGCTATCAAGATCAAAGTCGATGAATGGTCACACATCCAACAGCTCGACTATGAACAGATCCCCTTTAAATGTAAGGTATGTCACGGGTACGGTCATTTTGCCAATCGCTGCACTAAGATAATTAATGTGGATAGCAATACTCAAGATCAGCAATGGGAAGCGGTAAAAAAAAAAATCTGCCCCTAGCATCTCTTTGCCCAATGATTCTGATCCCTCTTCTCTTAAACCCTCTGCCCATATCCCGTCTCCTCCGCCTCCTCCTCCTCATCTATCTCTTTCTCCCGACCCTGAAAATCCCCCTCATTCCCCTTCATCCACCAACTCTTTCCATATTCTATCCCTCCCTGAAGATGATCCATCCCCCTCGATCCCTATCTCCTCGAATCCCTCTGCCCAACCCTCCTCCCATCCAGAACAGTCCTCCTCCCCTCATATGAGTGCCCATCTCTTATCTGATTCTCTTCCTCCTAGAGTTACTTGTAGCAATTCCAAGGACCAGGGTTCCTCCTTCGATGGACAAAAAAAGCCAGGCAGAAAGTCTACAAAGCAACACAGGGATGAAAACGCTCAGAAGGACATCGCTCTTGGTCTGCAGCATCCAATAGAATCCTTCATTCAGGCCACTAAAGATCAAGAAGTAGCTAGCAAAGACAAAGGAGGCAGAGCACCTTCTCGAAACGTAGGTTTGAAATGATCAAAATACTCTCATGGAACAGCAGGGGACTTGGGCACCCCTCAAAAATCAATGCTCTAACAGACCTTATAGTGCAGGAGAAACCATCCATTATATTACTTCAGGAAACGAAACAAAGGGAAACAGAAATCAGCCAAATCATTGGAAAGTACAAAAATTACAGAGGAAGCATATGCGAAGCGAGAGGCGCTTCGGGAGGAATTACTACAATCTAGAACCAGAAAGACTGGCAATGTGAATCTGAGATAGTCGAACAGCACTGGATAAAAACAGTCCTAAAAAATAATAACAGCCAACAGCAGATTGTCATCTTCAACGTTTATGTTCCCAATCATTACAGGGATAAAGGAAATTGCTGGGAAACTCTTAGCAACCACATCCTAGAAGGAGACATCAACAATACCATTGTAGGCGATGACTTTAACTTAATCCTTCATGCAAATGAAAAGCGAGGGGGGAAATTTCTGCCAGACCCATTCAGGAATCAAATGGAAAATGTAATGCACATTGGTGACCTGATAGACATAACTCCAAAAAACCGCAAGTTCACATGGAACAATCGAAGACTGGGCAGTCACAATATCATGGAGAGGTTGGATAGATTCTTGGTGAATATTTCTCTTTTGTCAACTTTCTCATCTGTCAACTCCGCCATTTTTGCCTTTCGCTGCCTCAGACCACTATCCAATTACCCTCGAGTTAAACATCCACTGCAACCTTGGTCCGCTGCCCTTTAAGTTTAACCAGCTTTGGAGCGAACAACAATCTGCTGGAAATATCATTCAACTTACTTGGAGGCAGCATATTGAGGGCTCCCCAAGCTACATTTGGGAAAGCAAACTAAAGAATGTGCAGAAAGCGCTAAGGCAATGGGCCAAATCCTGTTACAAAGAGCCAGAGCAGGACAAGCGTGAGTTAAAAATACAAATTGCTGAATTCTAGTGCACAATCGAACAAAATGATTACAGCCACAGTAAAAAACTTCAAGAAGAAGAGCTGTACATTAAACTTAGCAAAATTAAAAGGCAGGAGGAGGAAAAATGGCGCACCAAATCAAGACAAGTATGGTTGGAAAGCGGGGACAAGAACACCTCTTTCTTCCATAAGCAAGCCGCCGCTAGACAAGCCCGAAACACCATCACTGCTATCTCGGACAGCGCAGGGACAAATCATGTGGAACAAACAGATATTAAAGAAGCCGCTACAGAGCATTTCAAGGACCTGTTAACTGAGGTGCCAGAGGAAGAAACTTATGATGACCTTCTGCAGCATTTGCATCCTAAAATCACAGATGATCTAAACAAAAAGTTGACAGTTGAAATAAAAGAGGAAGAAATCGCTGAAGCAATCTGGACCCTTCACCCCAACAAGTCTCCTGGTCCGGATGGGTTTCCAATCAGCTTTTATAGGGATTACTGGGAGTTGATAAAGAAAGATCTCATAAAATACATCAAGTGGATTAAAAAAAAAGGCAAGATAGGTGGATACACAAATGCTACACATTTGGCTCTTATTCCGAAGGAGAATCGGCCATCCAACTTTTCTCGCTTCAGGCCCATATCCTTATGCAACTCATCATATAAAATCTTCACTAAAATCATAGCCTCTCGACTAAAACCTCTTCTACCGATGCTGATCTCAGATAATCAAGGAGACTTTATAGCAAACAGACAAATTTCAGACTCTATTCTTTTAGTCCAAGAGGCCATACACTCCAGTCAAGCAAGGAATGAGAAAGGCTTCATATTAAAACTAGATCTAGCCAACGCCTTTGATAGGGTAAGGCATTCTTTTTTATTTGCAGTTCTCCAAAGGATGGGCTTCTCACCTCTCTTTATTAATGTCATCAGAAGTTGCATTTCCGGGCCTTGGATCGCCCCCCTCATTAATGGAAGACCTAGTCCTTCCTTCCAATCCTCAAGAGGATTAAGGCAAGGTTGCCCCTTATCCCCATATCTATTCATCCTTATGGCAGAATCTTTTAGCAGTGCCCTCGATCAAAAGAGGCAATCAGGCCTCATTACGGGTATCAAGTTCGAAGATGGCATCAAAAATATAAACCATTCCAAATTTGCTGACGACACCCTATTGCTAGGGGGGGCGTCCACCATTATTGCAAGAAGATTTAAGTCCCTGCTTGACAAGTTCATGAGATACTCTGGAGGTAAAATAAACTACCTTAAGAGTTGCATTTACGGTTGGAATGTCTCTGCCCAAACGATCCATAACATTGCTAATACTTTTGGTGTCCCCTGCAAGTTAGATTGGGACAGCTTCAGTTATCTGGGAATGCCGGTAACCTCAGGGAAAGCAAAGACTGGAGTCTGGGACTTAATGCTGGATAAAATGAAAAGGAAAATTCAGAGATGGGGAACTTCGTGGCTCAATCCAGCTGGGCGACAGGTTCTCCTAAAATCAGGGCTCTCCTCCCTTCCTTTATACCAGTTCTCTCTTGCCCATGCGCCAACTTCGTTCCATCAAAAAATGGATAGCATCCTCCGATACTTCCTCCGGCAAGGAGGCAAGAATGAAAAGAAAAAATTCAATTTAGTAAACTGGAAACAGGTTATACAAAGCCCTGAGAATGGTGGTCTGGGCATCAGGTCCCCATCTATTATGAATTTAGCATTCGGTGGGAAGCTGATATGGAGAATTATGGACAATCAACCAGCATGGTGGAAAAACGTCCTAGAATCAAAATATCTCAGCCAGCCAAGATCACAAATCCTCAATGCTGAAATCCCTAATAGACAATGTACAAAGATATGGAAATTCTGCAAAAAAGCCATAGTCTTCATGGCGCAAAATGTCTCAAAAGTGCCAAAAGGAGGCGAAACGGTGAATATAGGTTCGGACAAAATCATGGGGAATCCTCCCATAAACAACCTCACAGGTACCGACCCTATTCTGCGTTACCTTCACAGCAAAGGCATAACCAAATTGAGTCAAATCTCCCAATGGAACGATTCAACTAATGCATGGATTCAATGGGCATTCCCACCCATACCTCATCACCTCAACGATAGCTTTGACTCTCTCTGCAGCAGCCTTCACAGTATAGCTCCCACCATCAAAGGTGCAAAGGATGAGTTTCGCTAGGACCCTTCAGGAACAAATTACTCCATCAAAGCAGGTTACAACTACCTGAGCAGCAAAGAATTTCCCACCGCAGTCTGGGCTCAGAGGAAGATCCTAAAAAGAGTTGAAGCAATCCCAAAGATCAAATTCTTTATGTGGACTCTTCTCCATGGGAAAATTTTAATTGCTGAGAACCTCAGGAAGAGAGGCTTCTTCGGGCCCTCCAGGTGCCCCAACTGTCAAACGGCGGAGGAATCCCTTCAGCATCTGTTTATATCTTGCCCCTTTGCTGCCCATTGCTGGAACAACATAACACCTTCCGTCCCCTCCATTTGGAATCCACAGCAATCTATTATTGAAATCTTAAACAATTGGAGAAGGAGCTATCCCTGGCAATCAGAAAATCAAAACCCAGCCAGAAGAATGTGGAACGCCATCCCGTTCGCTCTTTTGTGGCGCATCTGGATCGCCCGAAACAGTTCGATCTTCCGAGATAAAGCTACCACAACCAAACACGTAATTCTCAAAGCCACCAGTCTAGCAACGGAAACAATAGCAGTCAAGCTAACTCAGAGAATCGATCCCGACAGGTTATGGACAGAGGAGAGAAATTTCATTTCGAATTTAATAGACAGGTCCAGCATCATCCCAGCAACAAAGATCCGTAAATCCCCTGGCAAATCAAACAATATCGAATGGAAAATCCGCCTTTCAAAAGAGGAATTCGGTAAATGGATTCTGGCAAAGAATACTCATTCATTATTCTTCGACGGAGCGTCCAAGTCCAATCCTGGTGCTGCGAGTGCAGGGGGCATCATTCTGGATCCTTCAGGTGCAATGGTGTCCTCTTTCAAATGGGGCTTGGGGAGTTTGAGCAACAATTGAGCTGAAGCATTGGCACTGTTTCAAGGCCTCTTGCAGCTTCAGAACCAAGGGATTAATAAAGCTCTTGTCTTCAGCGACTCAGCTATAATAGTCAGTTTAATGAACAGCAACAGACATGCATCCAACCTCTTCCTCCATCAAATCATAAGTCGCTGCAAAACTGTGCTGTCTCAGAACTTGAAGTGCCAATTTTTTCATGTCCTTCGATCCAGCAACCAGGAAGCGGACAAGCGAGCCAGCCACGCCTGCTCACGAGAAAAAGGAAGTCTATTATGCAATCAAGCGAGCCTACTCCAATTCATCCCTTGACAACGCCAAATTGTCAAGGAGCAATCTACCCAAATGTATTTCCCAGCAGAATTTGTGAATTCACAGCCAATCAGAGACCTCAGCTGATTAACTAATTAGATCTATCTTTATTTCTAAATGTACAGCAAAACCAGTTTTCTTTTGTCCCAATTTATAAGAATCTACACTTGCTTTAGAACTTTACAAGCAAGCAGCAAAGGAACCCATGTGTTTTGCCACAATGAAATCCAGAATCTAGTTACATCCGTAACTCCATCTATTGTAAAATCGGAGCTTAGACTCCCCCATCTTTTTTGAATATAACAAGCAACCGATTTTGTAAAAAAAAAAAAAAAAAAAAAAACTTCCTAGAGTGAAATCCTTTGTTAAAATCAGAGGCTTACCTAGATGTTGTTACAAAATTAAATGGTCATACTAGTATCATTTACAATAGACTTTGCAAAAATTGGGTTTACAATGATGAATTGATGTTGACTGATGACTTTAATCTTTGAAAAGATTTCTCCACTTCTTTGTACACTTCTTTCTTGGATTGTTGACAAAGTTGGTCAACATCTAACTCCTCATGGGGACACGTTTCTTCACTTGAAGGAATGTGAGAATCCAGAATCCTGTATCCAAGAAAACAAAGTAGCACCAATTGGATATCTTCTCAAAATCAAAATCCTCATGTATATGTCATAGAACATCTATTGGAATAAAAAAACTATCCTAACATATAGAACTTAAATGCATGGAAAGAAAAACTAACTAATGACATAAATGAAATCCTATCTAAGAGAGTAGAGTTAGAGATACAATACAAAGGGTGCCCTATGGCCTCAGATGTCATCCTTGTGGCTCAATCAAGAAAACTTGTTTGCTAATAAATGAATCCATAGGTTGTTTGTCAGATGTCCCCACTTGAATTTTGATCTTCTTTGGTTGATGAAAGCTCTCGTCATTGCATCATATATCTTTGTGATGTCCTCAACGAATTGCGAACTAATGGACTTAGTAGCCTAATTTCCCCCATTGGCTATAGTCCTTCAAAAAATGGATAAAACCCCAAAACCCCCATTGTGGGCGAGTTTTGGGTAAGTTGGGTGAAAAACCGAAATTTAAGGCTTTGAGTAAGACACACTCAACCACTTAAAAAAGTGAAACCCCTCAAGGAAGTCTATAAATAAAGGAGACTTGAATTCATTTTGGAGCATCAAGTGAAGATCATTTCATCTATTTTTGAGCATTAGCTATGAGGGTTTTAAGACTCCTTTCTTCTTGTCAATTTTTTAGTGGTGAAATATTCCACCCTAGTTGACATATCTTTTATATCTGTCCATATACAGGAAAACTATCTGACGGTCAGCAAAATCATCTTAAAATTTGTTTGGGTACAAATTTCTATCTGGGAAACAAAGTTCTATGAATCGCTATTGCATGTGGGTAGTGAATTTTCTGTGGTGATTAATCTTTGTCTAGGCACGAGAATTTCTATCTGGGCAGTGAGTTTTCTGTAATGCGATCTCTATTTCGGCACCCGTATTCCATCTGAAGCGGAAATGTATGGGGTGGAATCACTAATGAAAAGAGAACATACCATATTCTAAGGCATTTTATAATTAATTCTGGGCGGACCAAGGAATTTTGGGCAGAGATCAAGGAACAAACAAGCTAGGTGCACCACCGCTAAGATTTAATATTGGACGGAGTGAACCTCTTTAGTTAGGGTTCATTAAACACGTACTTGACCTATCACGGTTTATCTTCTGAAGCAAATCGGAAAACTGTGGTCAAGTGGAAATTATAAATCTGAGGTTATCACCGACAAGCTGGGCCAATCAAGTGAATCATGAAGTTCTTGTGAGTAGATGAGGGCGCGTGCTCAAATTATGCTAGGTCGATGCTTTCAGATGTGACAAGTCTGGTTTTGCAATTTATGAAGCAGTGTTTCAAGGATACTTTGCGATACAACTTCTGAGCTGTCGAACATTACACTTCGAAGGCAGGAATCAGCTTTGGATTTGATTAAGTTTGTGTGTTGAACAATTTTCTAATTAGAGTGATTTGCTAGTTTTACTTAGTCATGTTTATTATTTTAACGTGAATCTATTGTTGGGCTTCATTATTTTGGACGTAACATTGTTTGGCATGAACTATATGGTTTGGAACTGTAGTTCTTGGTATTGAACTACACAATGTTCAATATGTACTGTTCTATCAAAGTTATTGTTTTGCTAATGAGTTATTGAATGATATAATATTGGTTGCATTATTGAATGAACCATTAATGTTATTAAGATTAAGTGACTGTATTAGAGGAAGTTAATTTAAGTCACTGTATTAGAGGAAGTAAATTAACTGCTACAAAAAATTCAAGGAAAAAAATTACCGTAGCCCATTACCATTGTATCAAAGTACAATCATACTGCCAATTTGTGGTGAATGTTACTTTATGCTTCCTAAAGACACCAACAACATCACTATAAGGAGGAGGAATAACCATCATTCTGCTATGGGGGACAAAGTAGAACATGACTTTGGTATCTTACTACAAGAATTTTTACAGGGGCAGCAATAGATTAATCAACATTTGCATCAGCAAGGGAAACAAATGATTCAAGGGTAGTAGCAGATAACTCAGGCCTTGATCCAAGGGCAACAATAAATTGCGGTGTTAATAGCTCATCTCATCGGCCAGCCAAATTTCGCTGCCACCAATAGGACTACAACTGAAGGAAGTGGGAATCATAATCCTATCCCACCTATCAACGAAGCCAACAACAGGACGCATGGCCAACCACTTCTACCTCAATTTACGAACAATCATGTGACAACAGACTAGGAAGCAGTTGAGCCAAATCAACTCCTAAATGCTTATGCTCAAGACCATGCATGATTGGAAGAAAATACTTGAGCAACTATGTCTTTTGAATGAGTACACTGAATTTTGGTACTGGAATAGACGCCGAGGACAACCTAATGGAGATTTAGGACATAAGGTAAGTAAAATTCCTTTACCCTCATTTGATGGATCATCTAAATGTACAACAAAGGCTTGGGTGCAAAAATTAGACACCTACTTCAGGCTCAATCCTATGGTTGAGGCAAACACAATTCAATTTTCCACATTACAGTTAGAAGGGGGAGACTATGAGTATCAGTATCATGGTCTAGTATCTTTGGCACATGCTAACATCACTTCTTATGAATATTTTACATAAAGACTAATAAAAAGATTCAACCGAAAGAACCCATAAATCCACTTCAGAGAACTGGCACTACTTAAGAAAACAAGATCACATGAAGAGTTTATTATAGAATTTGAAGGCACCGCAGTGATGGTGACAAATATATTTGAAGAGCGATTAGTTATGTTTTCACTGAAGCATTAGATGAGCCCCTACAAGGATGGGTCAAAGCATTCAATCCCACCACTCTTCAAGAAGCCATCAAGAAGACTCGAGACTTGGGTAATGCAACTGTTAAATCTAAGGTTTTGTCCAAGCCTTTCATCCCTCCAAAAGATAAGGAGAATAAGCCTTTCCAACATGATGGGCCCAGAAGAGTTAGACTAGATGAGGAAAATAGAATCGAACTGAGGATGAAAAAGATATGTTTTACTTGCAGGGAACCTAGTCATCATTGTTTAAGAAAGGGGAAGATTCACTACATCGAGGTACTCTCTAATGATGAAGAAGAAGAAGAGGCCACTCCAAGAATCGTTGAAGAGCCACCATAGAAGGAAGCAAAGGATGAAGAAAAGTATGACAACTCCACAGAAGGACCACCACAAGAGGAAAGCCTCAGTATAGAAAAGAAGACACGACCACATATCAATATTGCAACTCTTTTAGGCAGACCAAAGTATTACACCTTCAGGTTCAGGGGAGTCGTTAAGGGACAACACATCACAACACTAATTGATGGAGGAGCCACACATAACTTCATGTTGGAAATACTCAGGGGGGGTGAATCAATATTTGTTTTCAATTGTTACTTTTACCAGTTAGATCACTTATATTTAGAATACAAAAATCAATAATAGAAGTAAACACTTTTATTAATATAATCTTTATTAATGAATCAAGTACAATATGGGTAGGGCTCCAACCCTTGATGAAGACACCCAGGCTCCAACCTAGGATGTGCCAAGCACCACTTGGACTTTAGTAAGGCTCCGACCTCTAGGGCTTCGACCCTATCTTATCCAAGGCACCAACCTTGAGCTTAGGAGCACCAATTTCAAGGACATCAATCCTTTAGCTTTGCTTTGTCAAGATATGTTAGGTTGTTCTTCACAACTCCCAAAGTCTTCTTCAATGAGCCTTGTCAATCTTCAGCTTCACTATAATCTCCACGCTACATTATCAATGACAACCTTGTCAATTAGAAGGTATACTGCACTTCATTGTACCCAAGCAAATTCCCCAAATCACCTTATGATGTCTTCAATGCATCATGGTCTTCAATCAAATCTTCGAAAGGTTGCTTCAACAAAGAGACTTATACAAGCTCAACAAGAACTTCAATAATGCTCCAAGATGTTTTCAATGAACAACTTCAATGGGTATTCAACATCCTCTCCATGTCTGAATCAAAGGGTTGCATAGCAAGGTCTTCAAGATACTCTCTAGACAAGTCTTCAAACTCTTCAAGGTAACAGAGAGCGCCTTAACTTGGCCCTATTTTGTTTACATGAGGACACTCCAGCAAGTTTTGTCTATCCAAGCCTAACAAGGCTACCCAATTGTGTAATAAATCTGCCCAATCAAGTTCAACAAATCTCTCCAATCAAGAATGTCTTTAGACAATTCAGAACTGCCTACAATGGTTCTTCAATAGCTTTCTTCACAGTTCATTTACAAAACCAATAATTAATGAGATGCAACGTTATATAGGCCTTGACGGGTTTCAGATCTGGCCTCAGATTAGTTTTCAGTGTCGAATTTCAGTCATAGGCATATCCAGGTTTGGTCTTGATTTTCTTCTACGAGTTCGTTTTCAGATCCTTCAAGGCTGGTCAAATTTAACCTATCCACATTCGAATGTAGTGCTATACCAACCAAACTTCATTGCCATCGATCCACATATATATTATGATATGTTATACACAATTCACAGTCATGTATCTATGCATAGCTACTGAGTCTTATAGCCATACAGAAATCCGAGTTATAGAGTCATAATGCCATCCAAACATAGAATAATTGTGCCATCGAGACATAGATTGATTTGAATTCGTGATATGTTGAAATCAATTTCCCTATGTGAAAAAGAGACCATTCATCCAAAACAAAGATCAAGAAATGTCACTATAAGAAATGTGATGCCATTGTCAGGTATAGTGAAGCCACTGTAGAGTAAAACAATTTCGCTCAGAATACTATCAACGAAATAAAAAAATATTTCCTTCAAACGCTCAGAAGAAACCATCCCCGCTAAAGATTTCCTGAGGTAATATGCTAATGCATGCACTTGGGTTCCTCTAAAAAAAATCATCCTTAGTTTCCTTGCTATCCCTATGTTCCTCTGTTTATCTTCACCGAAGTTTTTCCGTCCTCCAAAAACAAATCATATATTTATATACAATAGAAATCACGATTCTCTTTATGAAGCCGACTAGTTGCTGGAATGGGAGTCGGCATATATTTTGGTGAATTCCATATATAATCCATTGAATGTAATGCAATGGTGGATGATTGTTGACGTGTGTTGTGTGGGGACCACAACAAATGTCGTAGTGCTGGATGTGGGGACTGCCAAAGTGATTTAAACTGCTAAGATATGGTCGACCGTGACCACTAAGATATTTACTTTTGACAAACACACACACACACACACACATATATATATGCCAAAATGTTATATATGATTGTTATATATAAATTTTGGTCCTTTTATCCATGTGCTACTTTAGCCTTTCAAATCATTGGCATATAACATTTGACATATACCTATGATATGATTATCATTATCTTCAATCATGCTTGGTCAACTTTCATAAACCTGACCCTGCTTCCATGTAAATGTTAAGATATGCTCTTTATTAATTTTAGGACTTGATCAATGGGCATCTAGGGGCAACATCACGCATCACAAGAATTCACGAACAATTCCATATTGACATCAATGACAACCTTGATTAACAATCTCCCCCTTTGTCATTGATGGCAATATTGTTGCCCTTTCAACATTCTCTCCCCCTTTGACATTAATGGCAAACGGGGTGCCCAAGTACTCCCCCTGCCAAGTTGCTTATTTTCTTCACGACTAGTAGTTCTTCATAGGTATGTTACTCCCCTTGTCATGGTGTTCTTCTTTCTAGCAATGTGGTCCATGATAGATGTGCTTAAATTCCTTCATGTGATGAATCAACTCCCCCTGTCTGCATGATGTCCTCTAGCTCATAAAAGTTTACTTGCTTAGTGATCAAGTGGAAGAGATCTTCAATAGTAGTTCATGGATGAATAAGGGATCATGTTCTTTAATGGAAATGCTTTCGAGAGACAATCTATCAAAGGATGATTGTCCATGTGGCTCATCAAGGATTTCATAGGGCCCATTCATGGATAGCTTTTGCAAGAATGCTTAATCATCATAAGCTTCCCCTAACTGTATGCATGGTCTTCCTTTTGGCAGAGTCTCCTCATCAAATACTTGGAATATCAAGGATGACTTCATGAAGTCAACAACATGTGTTGTTGGCTAGAGTGTTCAAGGGACTTCCGGATTCAATTTGCTTCCTTCTCCATACTTGTATAAATTTCTTCTCTGGCATGGTTCTTCCTTGTGTAGGGACCCAAGTCAAGTTACAATCACGTGACATATGTCCAATGTTATGACACTTGAAGCACTCTGTTATTCATGAATAAGAATTCATGACTTCTTCTTGTAAAATTACTTCTCGGAGATTGACGGGGACCATTATATTTATCTTTGTGATATGCCCTACAATTTTTTGCCATGTGCCCAAAGTTTGTACAAGAATAGCAATAACCAAGAAATATACTTTGGTACCTAGAAGAAGAAGGTTTCCTTGATGTACTTCTGAAGTATTTTTTCCTTGGGATCCTTTGATGATAACCATTCCTTCTTGCATCCTTGACACCATCTGCATTTCTTCTTGGAGGAGGGTTTCTTCCATAGTTGTCTTGACTCTTCTCCTTGCCTTTGCTGGAACTGGGAGCATCAACATTTCTTCTAAGCTTCCTCACATCCTTGATGTTTGAAGCGTTAGGGTTTGCATCATTCTTTCTTGAGGATTCACCTGCATAGCCAAGACCTGATTTATCAAGGCTAGACCTTTGATGACTTAGGATGTCATCTAGGGTTTGAGAAATTTTCAAGTTCTTATTCAGCAAGTCAACTTCCTTTTTAAGAAAGACAATTTCTTCCTTCATTTTCTTGCATTCTTCATCCTTCTTTGATAGAATGATCTCCATTTCTTCCTTCATCTTGGTTGCTTCACATGATTGGGCCTTCAGTGAAGTGTTTTCTGATTTAACTTGGTGATGTCATCATCCTTTTCTTCTAGTTGGCATATCATGGTGTTTCTTTCCTTTTCTGCTTCATCAACTTGTCCTTCTATGAATGTCAAAGCTTCCATCACCTTCTCATCTCCTTGTGCTTGATTCCTTGATTTTTTCTAGTTGATATCTAAGAGAGGAGACCTCTTCCTTGTATTGACCAATCTATGCTTCAAGTTTGTTCAAGTTCTTGAGTCTTTGTTCAAGGTGGGTTGACAAAGTATCTTCCCGTTTCTTTGCCTTATCCAATTGATTTGTCATGGATATGACTTCTTCATGATGCTTTCGCTTGTTTTGATGAAATTGTTCCTTAATCTTGGCGAGCTCCTCATCTCTTTCTTGTACTTGAAGCTTGACAAGGTCAACTTCCTTCCTTGTCTTGTCTTGGTCACCAATTTGCGCTTTTTTCTTAAGTTCCTCATTTTCCTTTTTCAAATTGTTAATCTCTTCCATGGTCGCCATAAGTTTAGTGAGGAGATCTTCTTCAAAACCTTTTTCATTCTCTTCATCTTCTGGGTCTTCTTTAGCCTTGATGTTGTCACTCTTATCTTCACCTTCATTGATGGGCTTTGGATTTCCTTCTTGTTTTCCATCATTTTCTTGACTAAGGATCATTGTCATCGCTCCTTGTGAGTGAAGATCATGAAGTTTATCCCATATGCCTTTTGTTGACGAACATTTTTCAAAATTGTCCTTCATAGAATCAGGGAGCCCATTGAAGATTGCTTTCATTGCTCTTGTATTATGTTCCTTGGATTCTCCATCCATCATACTATCAACAATTATCGATTTCCAGACTTCAATGCCTTGAGTCTTTAAGAAGATCCTCATTCTTGCTTCCCATATATCAAAGTTTCCATTGAACAATGGAGCCTTCACAAATTGATTGACTTCGATTTCGGTGGTTGAGGGAGACACATCTTTAGGAGGATTGGAGACTTTCTTCCTTTGCTTCTCCATTTGTGTTCTAATGATCAACCTTCAAGATGTTAGGCTTTGAGTGAAGGTATTAACTCTGATTCCAATTGTTGGAAATACAGAGAGGGGGGGTGAATCAATGTTTCTTTTCAATTGTTATTTTTACCAGTTAAATCACTTATATTTAGAACACAAAAATGAATAATAGAAGTAAATGCTTTTATTAATATAATCTTTATTAATGAATCAAGTACAATATGGGTAGGGCTCCAACCATTAATTAAGACACCCAGGCTCCAACCTGGGATGTGCCAAGCACCTACTTGGACTTTAGTGAGGCTCCAACCTCTAGGGCTTTGACCCTATCTTATCCAAGGCACCAACCTCGAGTTTAGGAGCACCAACTCCAAGGACACCAATCCTTTAGCTTTGCTTTGTCAAGATATGTTAGGTTGTTCTTCATGGCTCTCGAAGTCTTCTTCAATGAGCCTTGTCAATCTTCAACTCCACTGTAATCTCCACACTACATCATCAACGACAACCTTGTCAATTAGAAGGTATCGCCATTGCACTTCATTGTACCCAAGCAAAGTCTCCAAATCACCTCATGATGTCTTCAATGCATCATGGTCTTCAATCAAATCTTCGAAAGGATGCTTCAACAAAGAGACTTATACAAGATCAACAAGAACTTCAATAATGCTCCAAGATGTTTTCAATGAACAAATTCAAAGGGTATTCAACATCCTCTCCAAGTCTGCATTAAAGGGTTGCTTAGCAAGGTCTTCAAGATACTTTCTAGACAAGTCTTCAAACTCTTCAAGGTAACTTTAGAGAGCGCCTTAACTTGGCCCTATTCTGTTTACAAGAGGAGACTCCAACAAGTTTTGTCTATCCAAGCCTAACAAGGCTACCTAATCAAGTTCAACAAATCTGCCCAATCAAGAATATCTTTAGACAGTTCATAACTTCCTACAATGGTTCTTCAATAGCTTTATTCACGGTTCATTTACAAAACCAACAATTAGTGAGATGCAACATTGTATAGGCCTTGATGGATTTCAGATCTGGCCTCAGATTAGTTTTCAATGTCGAATTTCAGTCACAGGCATATCCAGGTTTGGTCTCGATTTTCTTCTACGAGTTCATTCTCAGATCCTTCAAGGTTGGTCAAATTTAACCAATCCACATTCGAATGTAGTGCTATACCAACTGAAGTTCAGTGCCATTGATCCCCATATATTATGATATGTTATACACAACTCACAATCTTGTATCTATGCGTAATTACCGAGTCCTCTATCCACACAGAAATGCGAGTTATAGAGTCATAATGCTATCCAAATAGAGAATAATTGTGCCATCGAGACATAGATTGATCTGAACTCGTGATATGTTGAAATCAATTTCCCTATGCAAAAAAGAGACCATTCATCCAAAATAAAGATCAAGAAATGTCACTATAAGAAATGTGATGCCATTGTCGGGTATAGTGAAGCCACTGTAGAGTAAAACAATTTTGTTCAGAATCCTGTCAATGAAATTCAAAAAAACTTTCCTTCAAACGCTCAGAAGAAACCATCCCAGCTAAAGATTTCCTGAGGTAATAGGCGAATGCATGCACTCGGGTTCCTCTCAAAAAATCCTCCTAGGTTTCCTTGCTGTCCCTATGCTCCTATGTTTATCTTCACCGAAGTTTTTCTGTCCTCCAAAAACAAATCATATATATATACACACAATAGAAATCCTGATTCTTTTTATGAAGTTGGCCAGTGACTGGAATGGGAGCTGACATATATTTTGGTGAATTCCATATATACTCCGTTGAACATAATGCAATGGTTGATGATTGTTGATGTGTTGTGTGGGGACCGCAACAATTGTCGTAGTGCTGGATGTGGGGACTGCCAACGTGATTTAAATTGCTAAGATATGGTTGACCGTGATCG